>PVJO010004119.1:0-47877 GCA_004026905.1 Hystrix cristata
CTGCTTTTCCCCTTCTTTCTTTCTAGTACTCCTCTCCTCTGCACACCATCCTCCTTTTATATAATATCTATTACACCTCTTTGTCCTTGTTTACAGTTATGGTCTCTCATATCAGAGAAACAATTCGATGTGTGCTCATGAGTGTCCGATTTATTTCACTTAAGAGTATGTTCTCAAGAAACATCCATTTATATATGAACGACTCTAGTTTATCCTTTTTTATGGCAGTGTAGTACTCCATAGTGTAGAAAAACCACATTTTCTTTAGCCATTCGTTGGTTATTGGGCATTTAGGTTGTTTCCAAGACTTAGCTATTACAAATTGTGTTGCTATGAACATGGTGGTGCATACATCCTTGTGGTATGATGATTTTAATTCTTCTGGGAAGATCCCCAGTAGGGGAATAGCTGGGTCAAATGGGACCTCCAGTTGTAGTTTTTGATTATCTCAGGTATTTTGTCTCAGCAACAAAAAACTGACAAATACAGGGCTGATTTGGAGAATTTAGCTGATTAGTTGTAAAGGACATTTTTGCTTTGTTTTGAGACAAGTTCTGACTATGTTGCCTATGTTGATTTCCTTGGGCTGAAGGGATCCTCCCACCTCAGCCTCCAGCATAGCTGGAACTACAGGCTGTGTCACTCTGCCCGGTTTGTAAAGGGCATTTTTGGCTCAGATGGAGAAATTGGAGTATGTACCGAGTATGAGAAGAGAAGCATTTATTCCCACAAAAATTACTGAAAAACTAGTCGAAAGACAGGAGACATATAAAAGCATTTTCTGAGTATTTCACTTTCAAATGCTTCCTACTCATCGAGTAGCTATCTGTCATCCCACTTTTCCCTTCTTTTCACTGTCTTTAAATAAATTGTCTTCTCTTAGTTTAAAAATAAAAAAGCATTTTCTTAAACAAAAATTAAGTATTTTTTGAGGAGGTACTGAGGATTGAACTCTGAGCAGTGTGCATGTACCACTGAGCTGTATCCTCAGCCCTTTTTATTTTTAACTTCAAGTCGGGGTCTTGCTAGTTGCCCAGGGTGGCCTTGAACTTGTGATCCTCTTGCTTCAGACTCCTGAGTAGGTGGAAGTATAGGCATATGCATGCCCAGCACAAAATATATATTAGTACATATGTATACATATAAAGATATGAGAGAATGTGAACCAAGTGTTACAGTGGTGACCTCTGAATGTTTCAGAAGTGTTTAACTGGGTTTTGGCTGCTTCATTATTCTCTAATCCTCATGGACTGCTTTTTTTCTAACAAAAAAGATTATTTAAAACTTAAAAATAAAAAATCATTTCTCTTTGTCCTGCTAATAAACCAGTATCATGTTTTCACAAGGTCTAAGAAACACATAAATAAACTATGAAGTCTCTAGTTATTAGGCTCCTTGAGGGCAGGGACTACAATGGACTTGGCTTCATGTCCCTAACATTTATTAGAGTGCCTGGTGGCTAAGCCATTAAATTCAAACACATTAATGAATTTTTTTTAAATTTTAATAAACACATTAATGAATTTAATGCAAGGGAATGAATGTAAGAACTAGATTTGAAGATACTGTTCTTGTTCTGTTTGGCAATTAATAAACCTCTTCATGAGGGTTTCATAAACTATTGCTATATTCAGTGGTCAAAATTTTTGGACCATTTTTAACCATACATCTGATACTAGCCATGGGTTGTAGAACCCAGGGACTGGATCTTTGGTGGGCCATGGATAGTCTAGCCCTTCTTTAGGGCTAGACTGTGTGTGTCAGCTACATGAGTGACTACTTGCTCTTCTCTCTACAGGCCATTTACTTTCTTACACTCTTGATTTTATACATACTAAGCACTATGTCTTGAATGCTGTTTCCTACATTTTCTATTTAGAAAAGTCCTAACTATCACATAAGGTCTATCTCAAATGTTACTTATCTGTCTCTAAGTTCAGAATGACTCTCTTACCACTCTGAGCCCCTGGAACAGCTAGTTTCTTCATTTTCTACAGCCATTAACATCATCATGAGTATCCTCCTCTTCCTCATCATCACGGGTCTGTCTTCCACCATTCATGGTCCATTCATTCAGGGAAGAATCACTTCTTTTCATCTTTAGATCACTGGTTTTTGGTTGAGAACACAGTGCCACAGTGATACTTGTCGATTTGAATTGAATATATGTCATGAATACTTCAAAGCTTTTTATTTTTCAGACTCAGTTAATAAGTTACCCCTTTGTCTACTATTGATGCCTTATAAATTTTTTTTTTGTTTTTTTAGAGTAGCAGTTGGTAAAGGGTGAGGTACAAGGTCCACCTGATTGGGGAATGGAAAAATATAATAACTACTTCTCCAGTTCCTGGTGCCAGTTCTCTTTCCTCTTTTAGCTAAAGAATACACTCAAACGGGGGCAGAGAATAAAATCTCAAGGATGTTACCGAAGCGAATAAAAATAAATGCAACATGATGGAGGGAACACATGGGAGATTTTTGCCTAAGTCAGCCTCAATTGGCGTAGGAATCTGCTGCAGGCATGTTGGCATTTTGAAACATCACAGGCAGTGGCAAAGCAAAGTCCAGCACAAGCAAATATCTACAGGCTAAAAAAAAAAAAACCCCAGAAGCAATTTATTTTTCGGGAACAAGCATTTGTGTGCCTCTTTTGGGTTTCATTATTTCTGAGTTCTCATAAATAACTAGTTGTTGATGGGAGCATCCTTTTTATCACATTGACTAGTGGGCAGCCTTACTTTTTGCCTCCAGACTAGGCTGGGAAAGCTTGATTCCTGCTGTTTGGGAATGGCAATCTGACTGGATAGGTCAGACAAGGAGGCCTCACATGTCATGGTCCCTTCCTAACCTAGCTTGTTTTGCTGAGAGGTCCTGTCATGTTCCATGGGACTTCATTCAGACACTGCCAACCAGAGCAGAGGAACCCATGACCTCCAGGTAACCAACACTTACACTGAATAGTACCCTCATCAAGTGGCTTTTAGGAAATGTTCTGCCCCCTAAAACAGATGGTAGTGATAACTGGGTCAATCATATTTTCTCTTTGAGGACTTAGAACTGAGAAATATAAGGAAAGACTCATTTCAGTGTGCACATATTTGTATATCGAAACATAAACTCCACAAAGGATGGTCTTTGCTCCTCTGTCTGCTGCTTACTACTAACAAAGGGTAAACACAGAATAGTTGCTCAATAAATGATTTTTGAATGAGTGAATGAAAAAACAATCATGTAGTAGTTATATTAGTAGAAAGCACCAGAGCAGCGGTTCTCTAGCTTGGTTATCTATCAGGAACACGGGGAAACTTTATAAAAACACACAAGTCCAAGTGCTAATTTACTTCAGTGAGCCGGAGTTCCAGTAGTTGTCATTCCTTTCCAGGTGATTCTGGTGTATGAGTTTGAGGAGTCCCGTGGTAGAGGGATGCTTAATTAATAAACCTGTGCTGTTTGCTGGCAATCAAGTAATCAAGGATACTCTTGTGCAGGGAGGGATCCTCTCAGAACCCAAATGGCCACAAGGTCCAAATTGTTCTTGCAATCTTCGATGTTCTCATTACCATTATTGTCGGACTTTTCTTATTTATTTTTAAATAAACTACTTGGAACAGTTTTATATTTGCAGAAAAACTGCAGATAGCACAGAGGATTTCCTCTTTTGTTAACATCTTATGTCAACCATGGTACATTTGTCAAAACCAGGAAACCAACATTTGCACATCATTAACTAAACTCTAAATTTCAAGAGTATGTCCGCTAATTTTTTTTCGGTTCCAGGATTCAATTCAGGATCCTACATCATAGTCATTTATTATGTTTTCTTCTTCTCTGGTTTGTGACAGTGTCTCAGTCTTTCTTGTTTTTCAGGACTTTGACAGTTTCAAAGAGCAGTGTTCAGATATTTTAGAAAATATACTTTAATTTGAGTATGTCTACTGTTTTTCTTATGATCAAACTGGGGTTACGGGTTTGGGAAAATCCCATTCTCTAAATTCATATCAGGATTTTGTGCTACTGATATGTTTTATTATTATAGACAGCTAAGTTAGAAATGAATATACAGACAGAGATTGAGCTCTCGAAGAAGTCAGCACAAAAAATAAAGACATCAGAATTGTGGCCAGAAATGAATCTGAAGAGATCCAGGCCTTAGGATGGAAAAGCAATAGAAAGGCCTGCATGTCTCTCTGGGGACGAACATACTGTAATTGGCACCACCTGGACCAGCGACTCCACATAGGCACCAGACACACAGATGGACGACCCTGGACCCATACTCCCCTCTTTTTCTAAGGATTTCTTTGCTCTTTCCACATACTCTTGCTATGTGATTCATTTCCCCATTGGATCAATATTAGCTAAATAGCTCTACTTGTAATCCTATGGGTTGGTTGTAGTTGGGCCCACATTGTACCCCTATTGTGATTTTGCTGTATAAATTAGCCCTGATGAGGAGCCTTGGTGGACACCAATTCAGGATCCTTCCTGTACAGGAGCTTTCTCTTAATAAACCTTTCCTACTCTTAACCTCCTCTGTCCCTTGGAAGTCATTCTTCGATATTTAGAGGATACGAACTCAGCACATCTGACATCTAGCAGTTCGGGAGTTACGTGTTCTCTGTATCATTACTGTATTACTGGTGATGTTAACCTCAATTATTTAAGGTGCTTCGCACCTTAGGAGTAAATTCACTATTTCTCCCTTGCCCTGTGGGAGCTAGTCACTATGTCTAACCATCCTCAAGAAGTGGGAAATACATGTGTTGGGGGAATTAAGCTCCACCTCCTGGAAGGGGATTATTTATCTAAACAAGTGGGAATTCTGTAAGGCATTTTGTCCCTTCTCTTCCATGTACTTCTTTATTAAATAATTTTTGCCAGTATGGACTCATTCACATTTATTTTATACTTTGGGTTTTGTTTCTGTTTTGGTTTGGTTTTGTTTGTTTGTGGCAGTGCTGGGGATTGAACCCAGGGTCTCATGCATGCCAGGCAAGCACTCTACCACTCAGCTATATTCCTAACCGCTGTCTTATACTTTGGTTAATACTATGTTATTCATTGCTGGTGGGAGTCCAAAATAGAATGTTTTGTTGCTCAAATTGTGCCTGTGTCCCCTAATAAATCTCTCCCTCTTCCTTTAGGCCTAGCAACTGCTAAATTTACTTCCAACCTTACAGCATTATATTTTCCAGAATGTCATATGAATAGAATCAAACAATATATAGCTCTATGAATCTGGTCTCTTTCATTTAAGCAAATGCTATTTAAGACTCATGCATTTTTTTTTCCTGAAAAGTATTGTAGAGTACAAATATGTCATACTTTGTTTTTCCATTCACCTGTTGAAGAACATAATGGTTGTTCCCAGTTTCTGGCTATATCCATAAAACTGCTATAAATAACAGGTTTTTGTGTGGATATAAGTTTTCAGTTCACTTGAGTAAATACCTACAGTAGATCTGCTGTGTTTGTATGGTTAATTTATGTTTAACTTTATAAACAACTACCAAGCTGTCTTTCCAAGTGGCTGTACTGTTTGGCATTCTCACAAGCACTAAATGAGCATTCCAATTGCTCTACATTCTGAGCAGCATTTGGTATTGTCAGTTTCTTTGAATTCTAACCATTTTATTAGGTGTGTATCTAGTAGTTATTTTAATTTTCATTTCCCTAATGACAAATGCTGTTGAACATCTTTTCATAAGCTTATATGACATCCACATATCTTCCTTGTTGAAGTATCTGTCAGATCTTTTGCCTATTTAAAAACTGGGCTATTTTTATACTGTTAAGTGTTTTTTATATGTTCTGGATATGAATTCTTACCAGATATGTGACTTACAAATATTTTCCCCCAGTTTTTATCTTGTTTTTTCATTTTCTTAATAATATCAATTACAGAAAAAGTTTTAAAATTTGACAAAATCCATCTTGATTTTCTTTCAAGAACCAGACTTTTGGTATTGTACCTAAAAACTTATCACCAAATTTTAAGTCACACAGATTTTCTCCTAAGCTTTTCTTCTAGAAATTCTACAGTTTTACATTTTATGATTTGGTATATGATCTGTAGAGTTAATTTTTGTATAAAAAGTGAGGTATGTATTGAGGTCCATTTCTTTTTGACCTGGACATCTAATTGTCCAAGTACTGTATATTTAATAATTTATCCTGTCACCACTGAATTTTGCCTTTGCACCTCTGGCAAAGCAAATGTCTATAGCTGGGTGAGATCATTCAAGCAAGGAAACCTAGCAGCAAGTACCAAATTATATAAATGCTTTTTCATTTCTTTGATACTTCCAGGTCAATCTTCCCAGCTCTGCCTCTTTCAACTGTCTACTACTGCTGAGTCCATCTAGCAACTTTGCGGGCGTCTAATTTTAGGGAATGAATTCCTGGGTTGATTATTACCTGAGGGTCCTTTGAAGATGAAAGGTACCAGCAGAGCCCAGTAATTAGTGCAGTCAGTATGAACTCTACTGACTTCTTCTGAAACCCATCTCACCTGCTTGGTAAGCTCTTTTTTATTTTATTTTTTCTTAATATTGTGGCGACATGGAGCTGCACAAATTTCTGAAAACACAGATGAAGGTGGTGGTATTTCTATATGGTTCTGGAAGATGGAGAACACATCTTGCCAATTTCAGCCAACATTCCTCCTTGGTTCCTTGTCTGTATCATGGGACAGTGTCAATCATGTTGTTAAAGCACCATGTGTACAGTGATGTGGAAATGTGAGTGCTGCAGGTGTCTTGTCTAAAACAAAAGTCATGATGTGTCGAGGGGCTTTCAGGATCTTACAAAAGGCTTAATAGCACATTAATCTTCACTAGTCCTAGAAATTACCCAAGGAGATCGCTCTATTTTATTTAATTAATTAATTAATTTATTTATTTTGTGGTGCCGGGGATCGAACTCAGGGCCTTGTGCTTGCAAGGCAAGCACTCATCGCTCTATTTTATGTTGAGATAAATTCTTTCTCCCTCATGACACTGTTAACAAATGATTTTCATTTGGAGGA
The DNA here is from genome assembly GCA_004026905.1 of Hystrix cristata. Taxonomy (NCBI): domain Eukaryota; kingdom Metazoa; phylum Chordata; class Mammalia; order Rodentia; family Hystricidae; genus Hystrix; species Hystrix cristata. The sequence continues at coordinate 7,028 of PVJO010004119.1, forward strand.
CACACACCTCAGGAATGTCTAAGGTGATGCAAAATTCTCAGTTTGATAATTGCGACTCAAGTCTTTTCTTAAGAAAGTGTATTGATATATGAGTTTTGGGTGAGATTGATGTTATTACAGGAAAACTTTGAACCTAGTGGGAATAAAATGTCATTTGCAAATGCCAATACATTATTAGTAATAATACATTGCTGATGTAACCAGGGGTCACAAACCCATACATCTATTGAAGGAATGAATTGGGTTGGAATAGGAAAAGTGAGGAGAGTGTGGGCTGTGGAGAACTGGACTTCTTTTTGAGCATTTCCAATAATGTCTGTAAGAATCTTGTCAAAGTGTCTCACCAAAGAAACATACATGTAACATATAATTAGATTTTTGTATCTGATCGTTTTTACACATTTATAATCAGTAGGAGACTGTCTAGATGTTGGGGCAACTCTATACTTGAGTCTGTAACATGTAATTCAATACCCTAGTTTTATGTTAGGTTAGTAGCATTTTCTGATAAAAAGTATTCCCGTCTCCCAATCTACCTGTATTTCTCTTAAGACTCCAGAATTCTCAACTCCCTTTGCAGTCTGAAGAAGGTACTGTACTGATAATAAAAGCATCTGGTAGCAATAAAAAGTTGTTCCCCCCCCACACACACACAAACACACAGAATCTTGTCAAGCTGGATATCAATCTTTTGGGGAGGATAACCTTCTAGTGATGTCATGAAGGTGAAAAAGCCATTCGATAGATTAAAATTTTTTTCCTATAAATCATGCTGGAACAATTGAATGGCCAGAGGCAATACAAACCCAAACTCTTCTCACATCATATACAAAATTAAATTGAAGCTGGGTGTGGTAACACACACCTGTAATTCCAGCACTCTGGAGGCTGGGACAGGAGAATTGCCATGAGTTCAAGGCCAGCCGGGGCTACATAGTGATTTCAAGGCCAGCCTGAACTACATAGAAAGATCTTGTATCAAAAAATAAAATAAAAATACATAAAAAAATTAATTTGAGCCTGTAATCCCACCACTCTGGGCGGCAAAGACAGTAAGATCTCAAGTTCAAGCCTAGCCTGGGCAATTTAGCAACTTAGTGAGACCTTGTCTCAAAATAACAACAACAACAACAAAAAGTCTAGGAATATAGCTCAGTTTGAAGGCCCTGGTTTCAATCCTCAGTCCCACAAAAAACAAAACACCTCCCCCAACTCACCCCAACCCAACCCAACCAAGATCCCACAATACTTTGTAATAGATCCTGGATCCTAGGTCCTTTTCTTACCTAAATGAAAGAAGAAAAACTGTAAAACTGCAAAAAGGAAACAAAAGAGAAAATCTTAGCAACTTGAGTTTGGCAAAGATTTATAAATGGCTCTCAAAAAGTAAAATAAATTGGGCTTCTCAAAATTTAAAAATTTGCTTTTCAAAAGACAGCTGCTACTGAAACAAAAAGGCAAACCACAGAATGGGAGAAAATATTTTCAATACATAAATAAGACCCCCCAGAAGATAAAACAATAAATGACTCAAGAGACAATAAAGCCAACAATTCAAACATGCAATTATAGAAGATGAAATCAGCCAAGAGAAATAGGAAAAAGCCAAGTATGTCCAGAAAAAATTTTAAAAGGCAACTAAAATAGGTATTACCTGTATTGAAAACTACAAGATATTGCTTAAAAAATTAAAGGAAACCTAATTGGAAAGGCACCCTATGATCGTAGATTAGAGGACTTTAATATTGTTAATATGGCAATACTGTATTACTCAAAGTTATCTAAAGATTCATTGTAATTCTTACCAAAATTCCAGTACCAGCAGCCTTTTTTGTAGAAATGGAAAAGCTGATCTTCAATTCCCATGTAATTGCAAATGGCTTCAAAGAGCTACAGAATTCTTGGGGAACAAAAGAGGGAGAGAGAGTGAGAATGTAGTTCCTGATTTCAGAACTTGCTACAAATCTCCATTAACCAAAATAGTGTGCTACCGACCTAAGGATAGGCCTATAAACCAGTGGACTGGAATCGAGAGTCCAGAAATAAACCCAAACATCTATCACCAATTGATTTTTGACAAGAGAGTTAAGTTCATTCAATGGGGGGAAGAATAGTCTCTTCAGCAATATGGTGCTGAGACATCTGGGTAATCACATACAGAAGAATGAATTGGATCCCTGCCTCTCTCTGTAGATGAAAATTAACTAAAATGGACCAACAAACTAAATATAAGGGCTAAAAGCATGAACTCCTAAAAGAAAACAGACAGAAAGTTTTATGACCTTGGATTTGGCAATGGAGTCTTAACTATGACACCATAAGCATAAGTAACAAAAAGAAAAAAACAAGTTAAATTGGACTTAAAATAATAAACCTTTGGTATCAAAGAATAGTATTAAGGAAGTAATCAGGCAACCAACAAATAGGATAAAATATTTACGAATTATATATTTGATAAGGGTTTAATATACAGAATATACAAAGGACCCCTGCAACTCAACAATATAGAAGACAAAAGAAATGGATAAAGGACTTGAGTAGACATTTCTTCAAAGAAACTTTTCAAATGGCACATGAAAACAAATGTGAATATCTTTGTTAGGGACATGCTAATCAAAACTATAAGAAAATACCACTTATCTCCCACTAGCATGGCTCTTAATAAAAAAGAACAATCAAACAAAATCCAGAACCGCCCCACATCCCAAAAAAGGGTGGAAAACAGTGTGACAGTTCCCCAAAAAGCTAAACACAGAAACATGGGAATATCACACAACCTAATAATTCCACTCGTAGCATAAACACAGAAGATTGAAACCAGATAGTTCAAACAGATAGTGGTATATGAATGTTTTTAGAAGTGCTATTCATAAAGGTGGAAACAACCTAACTGTCCATCAGTAGATGAACGAATAAACAAAATGTAGGGGGGATATATATGTATATATTTATATATACTTATATGTATCCAGACATAAAAAGAAATTAAATTCTGAAGCTTGTTACAACATGGATGAGCCTTGAAGACAGTATGCTAAGTGAAACAGGCCAGACACCAAAAGACAAATATTATATGATGCCATTTATATGAACTATATAAAATAGGTAGATTCATAGAGGCAGAAAGTCAAGAGGTAACCAGGGGTTTGGGAAATGGCAAATAGGGAATTATTGCTTAATATGTACAGAGTCTCTGGGAAGTGAAAGGATTTTGGAGATAGCAAAAGGGTGCCAAAATATTGTACATATAGTTAAGGCCCTAAATTTTATGCTTAGGATGGTTTAAATGGCAAATTTATACGCATATTTTAATCACAATAAAAAATTTAAAAGTGTAGTACAGTTTTTTGTTATCGATTTAGCAAGGGCTTTTAAAACCCAATGTTTGTGGAAAATAGATGCACTCACATACTGCTGGAGGAAATTTTCCAGAGTTCTGCCTACTTAATACTTGCAGGAAAATAATCTAGATATATAGTTAGTGGTAACAAGGGGGATTAGTGAGGGATGGAATTGTAGTTCATGGGTCATATTTTTTAAAACCTTGCTCTAAATGTAATATTCAATACGAACTCAGCCTTCTTTAAATTTTATATTACCATTCTTCACAGAGTTTCATATTTTAAAGACAAAGAGATTTGAATTAATAGTAATCTATGCTAATCCATTTTTCCTAGACAGTGACAGTGTGGTATAGTTGGTTATTTTGTTTTGTTTTGTTTTAACAAAGAGCTACCAATTTAATGGTAACTTGTTATAATGGCAGGTCAAATATTTACGGAGGCAATAAGAACTAGCTTAACAATATCCTCATACCTGATTTGATACTTGTTCCAATGCCTAATTTTTATTTCCTTTTAAAAAATACTTGCTGTATTATTTAAGATTTCCAAAATAATTACTACTGGTATCTTAACTCCTGATTTAAATGGAAATGTATTTAATAATTCATTAATTAATATGATGCTTTCTCGAGGTTTTCATTAACTACTCTTTATCATTTTTTTGGTGCTGGAGATCAAACTCAGAGCCTTATGCTTGCAAGGCAAGCACTCTAACCACTGAGCTAAATCCCAGCCCACTTTTGCTGCTAATCGCTCTGTAATTTCTTTTTTATTATTTATTAAGTTCTGCTTCCATAGCACCCTAGCTATGTCTCTCTCATAGCACTTTTCACCCCGATAGAAATCGCACATCTAATTGTCATGTGTCAAGAATGAGATAGCAGAGACCAGGTCATGTTTGATTTTCTGTCTTTTGTGTTAAGCATAATGCTTACAACATGGCAGAAGCTCAATGAATCTGTGTTGAATGAAGGAATGAATAGCTTTTAGAAACATTTTCCTTGAATCTTACCCACTGTTTGTAGCTTGCCGTATATTATCTTTATACCTCTTTTGTTCCAACGTCATTAGGATCTCTTTCTCTCTTCACAGGTTTCCTTGCAGAAATACTAGTATTGAATACAACGTTGCAGTTAAAAATGAATAAAGTAGAACTACATTATTAACATGGATAGATCTCAAAAGTATAAATTTAAAACAGCAAGTGTATTAGGGTTCTCTAGAGGAAAAGAATTAATAGAAAATATGAATAATTAATAGAAAATATGTATAATTATGCAAGAGTTTTTTTTTCGGTAGGCTTACAAAATCATCAGTGGAAGAGTCCACAGTGTCGGCCCATGGGATCAGAAGTGGAAGAATCCACATGCCCATCTCTATGCTGAAAAACAGGAGGATTCACTAATGTTGTTCTGGTTTATATCTAGATGTTCCCCCAAAATCTCATGTGCTTATAGGTGAAGCTTTGGGGAGGTGACTGGATCATAGGTGTGTAATAATGGATTAGTCCACTGATGGGTTTATAGCTGGTGTGATGTTGGGAGGTGAAGCCTGGTGGGAAGAGGTTGGTCAGTGTGGGCGTGGCCTTTTTCCCTTCATACTTCTCTGCTTCCTGCCTGCAATGGCATGAGCTCTTTCTCCTCCACACTACCTTGCCTTGGAACCAGCTGACTATGGACTGAAATCTCCACAAACTGTGAGGCAAAATAAAACTTTCCTCTTTTAACTGTGAGTATCAGGTATTTTACCCCAGCAACAAGAAAGTAACTAAGACACTAAGACAAATGCTCAGTCCAAGAAGATGGAAGCTGAAGAAACAAGAGTGTCAAGGAGGTAGCACTAGCCCAAAGTCAAAGCTCACTGTAGAGTCACCAGTTCAAACCTGCATTGGGAGGCTGAAGAAACTGGAGACTGATGTTCAAAGGTGATTCCAAAGACTGGGGCTCTTCCGAAATGGGAGCACTTGCTTCCTTCCCTTTTTATTCCACCTAGGCTACAAGCCTATTGTTTGGCGCCACCGCATCTGGGGTGGGTTGTCTTCTCTCAGTTTGCTGGCCTACATGTCAGTCATGCACAGACATACCCAGAACTGCACCTTACTAAGCTTCCGGGCATTTCTTATTCCATTCAAGTTGACACGTGGTGACTAGTGGTTGCAGCAAGGCTATTGGCATGGTTTGGATAAGGCCCATGTGCTAAATGCTTGGTGCCATTGGAAAAGGATGGAAACCTTTGAGAGATGAGACCTAGTGAGAGGTTTTAGGTCAACGATGGCAAACCTTTTAGAGCTTTTACTGATAATGAGCAGCCGGCTGTGGCACATGTGCCATAGGTTGGCCACCGCTGTTTTAGGTCCCTGGAAGCGAGCCCTTGAAAGGCCTGTGGCCAGGGCCTGAGACTTGAATTTCTTGTGTTTTTAACATTTAACTCTTGCCTTTTCTCTGCCTCCAGTTGGTGGGGTTTTAGGCCCACTCTAAACTGGCTCAATGGGAAAAAGAGAGATGGTAATAAGTATCAGCTAATAAGAGCTTCCACTGACTTGTTAATTAATTTCTGCAACAATAACCCTCTGGCACCTGCCAGCTTCACTCTGCAATGGAGCTAATGAATTTCAAAAATAATTAAAGTTAATGAGCTGCTCTTTGTGATAGGACCCAGAAAACTTAACAGCCATAATTAGTGAGAAGTGCAAAGTGGGGAAAGTGTCACTTGCTGATAAACGGGATTTCCTCACCTTGTTGATACAGAATCCTGCCTGTATGAGAAAGTGATGCTCCATTAAGTCACAGAGGACCTACGACTGGGTTGACAAGTTGAAAGTGAATTGAAGGACAAGTGCTGATCTTGAAAACAATTGCACTAGGCTAGAACCAGATCCTTCCCTCAAATTTGTAAAACTATTGCATCAACATGTTGGTTAAGAATTCATGGCGAGACTCCTGTGAAGTTTGTGAGCCCCAGAGAGTCAAACTTCCTGTGAGCCCCTGAGAGTCATCTCAGCCAAAGTAAGGCACCAAATTCCATTCCCCTTAGTGACAAAAATAAGCTTGGGAAACATCAGGCTGGAATCTGCCTCAGTGACTTGGAGAAAGGGATGGATCTGAGGAGGCAGAACATCGTCTAAAACTGTATGCCTGCATTCTACTGTAAGATGACTTCGTGTGGTAGTTAAACTTTTTTTTATCTTAATGGCAATGGATTTATTTTACTTAATATTCAAGTAATTGGATTACATCGTCAAAACTTCAGGCTACACTTATAACAATAACAATAATATATTCTTTTTCAAAACAGATATATTTAGGTTTTTAAAAACGAGATAAATTTTAAAATTAAGCCAGGCATGGTGACCTGTGCCCATAGTCCCAGCTACTCAGGAAGCTGAGGCAGAAGGATAGTATGTTTAAGGCTAGCACAGGCAATTTAGTGAGACCCTATCTCAAAATTTAAAAAATTTTAAAAAGATGTTCCTCAGTGGTACAGTGCTTGCCTAACATAGACTAACACACACACAAAACAGCAAAAAAAGATTTTACTGCAGGTGGAACTTGAATCCGCTGGAAATGGAAAATTAGGAATGTTGAGAAAATTTCAAAGTTACTATTTTACAATGTCCTAATAGTTACTTGCACTTTGTGCCATATTTTATCAAATCTAAGAAGCTTTTAATTGCAAAATGAGTGGTTATTTTACATATGATAAAGAAATAAGAAAATGCTGCCAACTAAACTATGGTACAATACTTTCTTAGCACCTAGAATATGTTTTACGTTTAATGAATGCATGTTTATATGACGAGGCATCACTTTTTAAAAAATCATCTATTGTCCTGCTCTGTTTCCTTGCCTTTTTTCAGTTATAGAAACTTTTCACTTTGAATGATAGTGTAATTTTTTGAGGACATTTTAAGGACAATAAATATTCAATCCTGTGCTGTGGATAATGCATATCTCTCTACTGGCTGTGACCATACTTGCACATAAGTAGGCAATAGCAATACTATTTTGCTGTTTCCAATTTCAAAGGAGAAAACAGGTTTAAAAAAAAATGAACCTTATAAGCTAGGTGTGTGCCTGTGACATTAGCTGTTTGAGAGGCTGAAGTGGGAGGATCTCTTGGGCCCAGGACTTGGAGACCAGACTGGGTCACACAGTGAGGAAATCATGAGTTGGGTGTCAGAGGCCTGGGCACTTCATTTAACCCTGTGATATGTGGGGCCTGCCTCAGTCATAGCCAGGCTGGTGCAATGGGGGCAACTTCTTTATACAGTGGCTCATCACATGGTTGTGATGTATGTGTCAAATTCTCAAGCAGTTCCTGAGGAGGGTTTATGGAGTGTTCAACTTTGTGGCTGTCACCCACCACTACCCACAAAACAGCTAATAGGGGAAACATGTAATAGCTGACATGACAATCAGTTGTAGATAATTTACAATCTCACGCCTCAATGGAATAATCATCTTTTAGTAGTAACATCCTCTAATAAATGTTCACTATGGGGGAGCACTATGAAGACCATGATGGTCCCAAGCATTGTTCTAATTGCTTTATAATTGTTAACCAATTTACAGACGTTTCTCATTTAACAACTTGGTTCTGTTCCTGAGACTAAGTCATTAAATGAATTGGTCACTAAATGAAGAATTGTATACAGCATGTACATTACAATACTCAGAGCAAAGAAGTGGTCAAAGGAAAACTTGATGACTTTGCTTTTATTTGCATAACTCTTATATTCAGTACTATAATACATAACAGAACATAAAACTATAATACTGTACAGTATAATCAGCAAAAATACAGTACAGTTTAAACAAAGTATACTGTACAGAAAAAGACATTGGGGCTCTATAAGCAACATGTACAGAACTGTACAAAAATAAAAGATGGGTTTAAGTCCGAGCAGTGGATCGAAAGTTGGAATAGCACACCTTAGTCCGAAGCCTGAACAGTTATTAAACAGATAGGCTGTTAAACCTATCTGTTGATCATCCTCAAGGTAGATACTGTTATAATCCTCATCTCATATATGAGGAAACTGAGACAAAGAACAATCAGTTAACTTTCCCAGGATCATACAGCTGCTTCATATCATACTGAGCTAGATTTGCATGCAATCAAGCTCAGTGTTCATGCTCTTAACCATTATACCATATTGTTTCTACCCCATAGTATGGAAGAGCTGTAATAAAAGAATAAAAACACATACGGTTGTCTAAATCTATGGATATTTAGGAAATGTACAAAGTAAGCCAGGCTGTCTGGATTTTCAGTAAAAATTTGTTTACTGATCAAAAAATCAGGCAGAATGAAGCACCCCAGAGTTTGTTGATGTTAATAACAAAACTCATACTGTCAGTGAATGTGGGCTTGAAAGAGAGACGGAAGACTAATTTTAGGACTTGATTGTGAAGTGGAAGCAAAATGTCAAACCAGAGGCAAAAAGTTCCAGGCTCTGCAATCACCTGTGCTGGGTATACTAACTCAGCATTCAGAAGTCCTCCCGTGTCCGAGCCAAGGGCTAAGTCCAGGCCTAATTCTGACCACATAGTCCTGAGATAATATTTGGAATTTAGTGAGCTGCAGCAGTGAATTGCCTTGAACTGAAATCAAGTATTATGAAGTATCAAGTCATTGTCTGGATTCTGGCAGGCTGCGGAGATGGAGAAGTTAATTAAACCAAAGAATTGAATTTTCCTTTTTTAAAGAAATGGCCATTGGGTGTTAATCAGCTGTAAAGAAGACAGCAGAAAGCCAAGGGAATCTATAAAAGAGCTTTGCCCTGTAAGCACAGTTGCCTCACCTCCGACCTCCATAACTGAGAAAGGATTCAGCTCGGGCAATATTCTGTGTGAAGTTAGCAGCTTGAATCACTGCCATGAGCAAATGAGTTTTCTCTACTGAGAATGAATTCTCCTGAACTGCTGAACAAAGATCTGTGCTCCTGAATGGCTATTATTTATCTAGAAGATGGCTAGAGACTTGGAGAAACACTCCCTGCTCCGGCCCTGTGTCTGGAAGCCACAAGCGGTGACATTTAGCCTGTGGTCCAGGGGAACGAAACTCACAGCCAGGAGAAACCAGCCAGGCCAGTGGTATGAAATGTGAAAACTGCCTGCAGACACAGAGTCAGTCACAAAACAAGGCAGTAATAAATAAGGAAGGCCTTATTTATTATCCTGCTTCATGCCTTTGAGATGGTGCACATGACTGAACTATTGATTTTCGATTGTACTCTTCAGAGAGTGATATTTGGGTGCAGGCAAGGAAGAGGGACTGGACTCTACTGATTTTGAAATCTTCTCTGAGTCAGCTGTAGTGAATTATTGAACAGCTGCCATGGGGTCATATTTAGAAGTTTCCATTTCTCTCCAGTCAATAGCATGGAAATTTTTGCATTAAACTGTTACAACATACGTCATTGTGAAAACTGTCCGGTGTTCCACTACCACCACTAATTCTACTGTCAACACTACTCACCGTGAAGTCTTGATGAATTTGCCTTTTGGGAAAACGCATTCCCACAGGATAAGTCGGCTGGGAAACAGGATTCTCTTAGCTCACTCAGACCCAGAGAAACCATGTCAGGCATTATTGCAGCTGTGTGTGTCAACTGCAGGTTCTGTCTAATCTCACAGCTCTCCAGAAACAGCATGGCATTTGGGGGAAGTCTTGCATTCTGTCCATTCACATCCTATTCGATGGAGTGCCCTGTGGTTCCTAACTGTCCCAAATGCAACATCCACCGTCCTCTGAATGCTGAAACTGAAAATGGAATCCTTTTGAAGGAACAAAAACCAGATTGTTATGTATGTTAACAATTTACTAGAGTGAACTTATTTATTTTAGTAAGCATAATCTGCTCACAGAAAACACTCAACAAATATTGTTCAAAAAACTAAAGCTTAAGGGGCTGGGAATTTAGCTCAGCCGTTAGAGTGCTTGCCTTGCAAGCACAAGGCCCTGGATTCGATCCCCGGCACCAAAAAAAAAAAAAAAAAAAAAAAAAACCAAAACAAACAAAAAAAAACCCTAAAGCTTAAAATGGGATGTCAGCACTTCAGCCAGACATTGCGGAAACAGCTCCTGCCCTCGTGCCATCCATTGCTTGTTGTCTTCTAGACTCTTTTTCTACACAGGCACTCCTGGGCTGCTCTGTGTCATCTCCCTGTGCCTGACCCTGCTATGGCAGCCAGGGTGCAGGCAGCACCTGAGGGCCTGCTTCACTCCCCCCACATCTTCAGGGGCACAGGTTCTGTGTGTCTCTGTCCCTATCCTCTGGGGTGTGTCACTGGGGGCAAGGGTGTGAGCTGGGGAGGTGGGCTGCACAGGGCTTGTCCTCCAGCTCCAGAGCTCTGATGGCCCAGGGTACCACAGGAAGCCTTCTGCATCCCTTCCCCTGTCACGTCTCCTCCATCTCTCGTGTTTAAGGTGGCAGCAGCTACCGCAATGGGGCCCAGAGATAGTCCCAAGAGAACAGACACAAGACTCTTTTCCAGGGAAAACAGAAAATCTCTGAGAAAAATGAATAAAAAGGACAAATCCCATTGGTTACCAAAAAATACAAAATGAAGAGCCATATCTATACTAATAAGCCATATCTATTGGAAAGAGAAAAAAATAAAAAGGAAGAGGGAAAGAATAGGGAAAAGGCATTCTTACACATTGTGATAGGGAACGTAAATTCATATAACTCACTGGAGGACAATTAGAATATGTATAAAATTCTTTAAGATACTGCTAATTCAGGAATTTTATGTCTAGAAATTTTCTCCAAAACATAAAGAAGTTTGACAAGGCATATATACCTGGATATTCAATAAAGCAATATTTATAATAGCAAAACACCCAGGAGTTTGATTAAAAATTGTATTATATTCTTAGAATATTATGTTATGTGATGATTATGTATATATGTTTGGCGCAGAAAAACGTTTTTGATATGATCTTCAGTGAAAAAGAGGACTATGGAATAATTGAGAGAATGTGATTTGTTTTTATAAAAACATTTCTAACATGATCATGCTTGAAGTCTGGAAGGATATATACAAAACGTTAAACAGTAAAATTATGAAAGATTTACATTGTAATCTTTCTGCTAATATATATTTTTACTTTTGGGGCAAATTATGTGGGTTATTTGAGTAATAAAAATAATTTCTATAATTAACATTACTGTGTTGAATATTTGAAATTTGCTGAGAGAGTAGATCTTAAATGTCCTCACTATACACACACAGAGGTAACTATGTGAGGTAATGAATATCTCAACTAACTTGATTGTAGGAATCTTTTCACAATAGATATGTATGTCAAATCATCACCTGTACAACTTCAATGTACATAATTTTGTCAATTATGCCTCAATGAAATTAGAAAAATTTTCTTGTGTGCAGTGAAAGAAAGATCAGTTTTCATTTTTCTGTTCCAAATAAGAAAACCCACAAAATCATTATTTTAAAGCTTTTCTTTCTGTCTCCTTCTCCTTCTGTGTGTGTGTGTGTGTGTGTGTGTGTGTGTGTGTCTGGAGATTTAACCCAGGTCCTTTGCACTGAGCTGCATCCCCAGCCCTTTTTTTTTTTTTTTTTTTTTTTTTTTAATTTTGAGACAGGTTTTTGCTAAGACACTAAGTTGCTCAGGCTAGGCTTAAGCTTGCACTCCCCTACCCCAGGCTCCCAGAATGCTAGAATTAGAGGCATGGGCCACCACACTCACCCTTCTTAGAGAATACTTGAACCCATTATTTTACAAATAAGTGCGCTGAAGCCCTGGGAAGTTCTCTGACTTGCCCAGTAGTGTCATCCCAGGCTATACTGTAGTCAGGCCCAAGTCAGAATTTGAACCTAGTACAAAAATTCATTGCTCTTTCTAAAGCACAGTTGTACCTCTGAAGAACCAAAGTGGGCCCAAGCACAGAGTGTTTCCAGAAAGCATGTGCAGCCTGGTGTGTGGGCACAGCCATTCGCTGCCTCTCAGGAGATCTTGAAAATGGCCCAGCTCGTGGCTGTTTCAACAGCTGAAAGAAAACTCTCAGAGCATGAAAAATGCTCTACCAGGCTGCCTGGCAAGCTGTATTTTTCCCATTTGGCAGGTGAAATCTTCTCCAGAAAATACTGTATTATAAAGAACTCCCTTCTCCAGGGTGTCAATGACATCCTTCATGAGGAAGGCTCTAAGGCGATCAACTAGATGCCAGAAATAATTAAGCAAGCCCCACAGCCCAGAGGTGACTGATCAGACCAGCCTCCACTCTGTAGCCTGAACCAGATTAATAGATCAGCTGAGATCAATAGAAGAGAAAAGTAATTACAGATTATTTTACGTGCTGCCCTTGGCACGAGGTTAGTTGCTGGGGTGACATTGGAGAAGCCTCACTGGCTCGGCTTTGAGATCTAGGTGATACTGTGTTGATTCCTGCACCTTTACATCTGTATGGGAGACAGTTTGCCTGTGTGCAGGTGAACTCTGTGGACAGTCCACCTTCCCCTCCTTCTCTCCACCCAACTTCCACCTTCACTCTCACTCCAGCCTTTCTAGGCTTCTTTCAGGGTCTTGGATCAGAAACCAACAAAATTTCATTTTCTTCTAGTTTGGCAAAGGGCCATTTTAGCATCTTTGAGTTTGTTAGAGGAATATTTTCAATTTAATAACAGTAACACCCTAAATTATTAAGCTGATCTGACAGCTGTATTTTTTTCTTGGACTGATCTTTTGCTCTTTTCTTTTGATTGATCTTTTTTTTTTTTTAGATAACCTGAGAGATTTAATTATAATGAATTAACAGATTTTATAACTATCTTCTCAACAATTTGAGTATAAACAAGACATTTGAGAAAGCACCTGGATGATTGATCTTTTCTCCTCATTTCTAGGGAGCCCTGGGCTCGCAGGGGTCAAGCTGGTATCAGTCCAGGGATTTACCCAAATGGTGGCTGTAATCGCCCTAGTTTAGTTTAGGCTGGTCTGCATGTCACAGAAGAATGCATAACATCTGCTGAAGTTGAGACCAGTTCTTGTCTGGAAATGGATCTTCTTGGTGTAGTGCTATAGGATTTTTTCTGGGCCATTAGGAACTTAGCCGACTGTATTTTTATTTGCGATCTTCAGCAAAGTGACTTCCGTTCATAAAATCATCTCACAATCTGGGATAGCTGAGAGGGCTCCAACCATCTTGGTCCATTCCAGGAAGCAGGAAGTAGTAGAGCAGAAATGACAGGGAAGCAGGTTGTAAAGGGGACTTTCTAGTGTAGGAGGTATCTCATCTCCTTCAGGTGACTTTGTCCCTTCCTACTCTAATCTAGAACATATTTTTCTTGCAGTTTAACCTTCAAAGTGCAGATTCCTCCAATTCTTGATGCACCACCTTATTGTAGCCTTAAAGTGATTATAACTAGGATTATCTCAGAATCCTTGAGCTTGTCCCTAGGTATCAGAGCAGGATTCCTTCAACTCAGCCAAAATCACCTGCAACTGCGCAGAAGTGCCGGCATGAAATGATTAATCCCTGAAGAGGTAATATGGCACGTTCCTTTAAATTCCAAATTTGCTGATAGAGGGTCTTAGAGATGGAGAGTCGATCTTCCCTTTCCCTCTACTGAACATTATAAAGAATTTCCTTATATCTAATTTAAATCCCTGAAATATAACTCAAGGCCATTTTATGTTTTATCATCCTTGAAAATGGAGACCACTTAGCAATCTTACAATTATTTTTAAGAAAAAAGATGATACTTCGGTTAAAAGATGGGTGTAGTGGATTTACTTAATTTCTCTTTGTACGGAGAGAACTGTAAAGTGTTTCAGTGTTTTAAAATATCATTTAGCAAACAAGGACACATGTTGTAAATACAGTCATCTATAAGCATTGAGTTCCCATGGCTTAAAAGATTATGAAATTATCCTCAAATGTCAGGGGCAGATCTGTAGGTCTGATGTTTAGGTGGTGACAAACTATCTGCCTCAAGGTCAGGCTGACACAGCTAACCTAGGAACTAGAGACAGAAATTCTACACCTAGTCATGTCTATCTGTGATGAGAATTCAGATTCTTCTACACGTGTAACCACCCTTTCTATCCCTAGGATTTTAATTTTAAAAATCCTTAGAAGCAAATTAAATAACAAACAAACAAAAACCCTCGAGAAGCATCATGCTACAGTGAAAGGTCTTCAGAACTAGTGAGCGGGTTCAAATTCTTGTTCTGTCACTTACAGGCTGCATGAATTTGAGTATGTCATTTTTTCTGATCTGCAGTTTCCTCATTTGCAAAATGGTGCCAAGCATACTTGACCTGTAGGTTTTGGAAAATAAAAAAATCTTGGAAAGATATTGCATTAAGGTGGGAGACTATAAATGGCTGACTCTACGAATGCTGTGAATATTCAAGAATGGTGTTCGGTTTTTGGATTCTGAAACTAAAGATAATGTAGGTTTCATGAGAACTGGGTTTTCTTGTGGACAAGCTGGTCAAATCAAGAGGACTTCAGACTGTACTGAGCAGGGAAGGGAGACTCTTCAAAAATAACTGTAGAACTAGCTTCTCTAAAAGGTATCAGGAACTTCCATTTTGTGAATTCCTTTGTCAAAAAGAATTCCCCTCACAGGAGAAGAAAGATGGGTGTGTTGATCTGAGAACCCAGGAGCTCGCGTAGGCGGAAGAGTGCTGAGCACATCCAGCTCAGTGGTGCTTCCTGCTGGCTGCACTTGATGTCCTTGGGCACATTTAAAATGGTGCTTGGGTCTCAGCCTCAGAAACTGAGTCTTTGGACCCCATGCATTAGATTAGAAAATATCAAGGACACACTCCCGCGAGCTGATTGAATAACTATAATCGCTACTTCAACAGGATTGTCCCATCCCCCTCACCCACCATCCCCCACTTTGGGGCCTGAATCCAGCAGTGCTCTACCACTGAGTTACATCCTCAGCCCTATTAATTTTTATTTGGAGAAAATATCTCACTAAGCTACTAAGTTGCCCAGGCAGGACCGAAATCTGCAATCCTCTTGCCTCTGCTTCCCTTAGTGCTGGAATTATAGGCCTGCGCCACCATCCCCAGCTGGGTGTCTGATTTTTATAAGGAACATGTATATATAAGATCATTGCATTTTAGAAGACATGTGACAAAAATATATGGGCGGAGAGAGAGAGAAAGAGAGAGAGAGGGAGAGAAAGAGAGATCCTTCTCAAAGTTCACTGTGCAGTGAATCCCATGGGGACTTTGTTAAAATGCAGATTCTTACTCCATAGGTCTGGAGTGAGACCTGAGAGCACAGTTCAGCAACTCTCAGGTGCTGCCAGTACTGCTGGTCCACAGTCCATACTTTGAGTAGCATGAGTGTAGATTGTATAATAGCACAGTGAGGCAGGCTAGTAAGGAACTGAACAGCTATAGCAAAAGAACATGGGTCAATGGGTATCTTAGTCTGTTCTCTGTTGCCATGACAGAATACCTGAGACTGGGTAATTTATAAAGAAAAGTGGTCTATTTGGGCTCATGATTCTGTCACTGGCAAGCTGGGTCCTGATGCTACAAGGAACCAGTCCTTGCTCTCCTTGGTTCTCTGTGCCTTTGATGAAAGAATTCAGTCCAGACATATAGGCGGCTGTGCAGAAGTGTAGATAGAATTTACTGTAAAGCAGGTATAAACAGATTTATGCCCTCATGTGAGACGGCAGGCAGTGCCTCAGAAGCATCTACACTGAGTGCCAGTCTGGTTATCTTTTTATGTACACAAGACTTACACTCCTGGGCTTCAGGGGACTATGGTGATTATGACTGATTTTCTTATCAATTGATTTTTCTTAGAAATTACTTTGGAATTGCCAAATGTCTTCCTAGTTCTTTGCAGATGGTCAGTGTCCCTCAGGGCCCTTAATCATGTAAGAAATTTAGAAAATAAATTTACAAATGATAAGTTCTAATTAAATCAAGTCTCAGCCCAAGGCAAGAAGGTCTTTAAAGAATGTTTCCCTTTCTGGGGTCTTTGGGCCATAAGCTATGGTAACTAAGGATGCTGGGTGCCTTGTTCTAAAAGTAGAGGCCCTGAGCCTGTGGATCTGAGACCCAATAGATGATTACAAATGTACTGAGGTCTTTTTTTTAAACTACAATCAGCGCAGCATTGCAGTTTGGACCCCTTTTTTCCTCAGGCTTGCTAATGTCTAACTGCCTGCCTAATACTTCTGAAGGCCAAGTCCAAGTCTGGGCAGCTGCATCTGGTGAGAGCCTCATGCTGCTTCAACTAATAGCAAGGAGTAAAGGGAAAGTGGACACAGGCAGAAGAGACAAACCATGAGGGACAGCTTTGCTTGATGACAACCTGTTCTCATGGTGACTAGTCCAGTCCTCACAGAAGAAAGTCATTAATCCACTCATGAGGACTCTGTCCCCATAGTGCAAACACCTCCCACTAGGCTTCACCTTCCAACATGATTTTGGTGAGGAAAACTGTAATGAAGCCACAGCAGTGGGCCAGTGCCATTCTGGGGAATGGTTTCTATCTGGAACTTAGTTTTGTTCTGTCTAAGTATACTAACAGTGGCTTGGATATATACAGTATGCTTACCAAATTTTCAGACTACAGGCAGCTGCAAGAGAGTTAATGACAGCATCAGCATTCAGAGAGCTTTCAGCAGGGACTTTTCCTTCCACACAGCGAGAACAGCTGGTCCACGTCACATTTTTTTTTAAGGTCTTGATTTCTAGTTGCCTATATCATTAACGAGATCAGTGGTCTTAGGCAAATCAGGTAACTTCTTGGACTCCATGTTTCATCTGTAAAATAAATGGAATTATTAGTTCAAATTCTGTTAGTTGCATGTGACAGAAAAAACTCAGTTTAAGAAAGAGGGATATATTGGCTGCTTTGGATATAGTTGGATCCTGTTGGTCAAACTATATTATTAAGCTTCCTCCTTTGTCTCCTTCTCAATGTTCATCTTCTTCACTCTTCTTCTGCTGTTCTACGGGACTTTCCTTGTCTTCAGGCTGCCTGCAGCCTTTCTCAGGTCATAGGGAAGAGGGCACCTGGCAACCTCAGTTTGCTAGCTTAACAAGACATTGCACAGAAAACACTCTCAGAGGTCCTGCAGGCACCAATGTCCTCTCTGCACCAATCACCAATGCCAGGGACATCATGGACCATGCTTCACCCAGCCTTGATCATATGCCCACCACTGAGGATGGAAGGGACACCATCGGGGACACTCCAGTCCATCATCCTTAGTGGGGTAGGGACAGTTCCCCTGAAGAAGTGATGCTTAGTGATTCAACTTGTTCAGGCAAATATCCACCAAATCCTCATGCCCAAACATCAAGAAGGAGCAGGGCACATTGTTTACAATTTGATGCTGCAGGCGGGCAGACTGGCATGAGATGAGTCAGGTTTTCTATTCCTAGACTTATATGGTCTCTCACATCCTATTTTGCAAGACTCCAGTAACAGGATGTTTTTTTCTGAAGAAAATTCATTGAACATCAAGTATTAATGGAAGAGCTATTTAAGTTGTTGGGTGTCCCTCAAAGCACACTTGACCTCTTGAGAGGCAGGTTTTGATGCAGGAGTGGTACTTTAGGAGGCCTGCCTGCCTGTCTTTTACCCTTTTACAAAAGTTGCTGTTAACTGTCTGCTAAGGACCCTGTTCCCAGTTCCTTACAGCCCCAACCACTGGTCAGGAGCCTCTGTTGGGCATAACTTGGCTAAAAAAAAAAAAAAAAAAAAAAGATCTGAATTTCTCAAAAGCTATTTTAAGAATTCAAAGTAAAGGACAGAGGGAAATCCCAGTGTTCTGTGGGTACCAGAGTGTGTGGGCCTGTAAAAAGGGAGCCTGAGGTGGACCTTGTGTAATTAGGCAAGGAAACTGGTTGAGAGTGAAAAAAGAATGGAACAGAAGGGAAACAGAGACTCAGGGAGAATGAGGTGCTGGTGTTGTGAAGGAAAAGTGTGGGAAGCAGACTGTGGCTGTCTATTCAGCCACAAAAACCCTGGGCTGTGCGCATGGAAAGCTATTCTCAGAGCTAAGCTGTGTCCTGCCCAGGCTTGGGCCCTGCAAGTTATGAGAAAAAGTCACCTTACTGTGGGGCCCCTAGGGCTGGGGGTCCTGAGGGCTCTAGACAGAAGTACACTGGAAACTAGAGGGCCCTGGGGGGCAGTGATTTAGTACCAAGTCCAAGAATGCAGTAGGGCGTGAGGCCTTTGGGGAAGAGGCAATGCTGAGTGAGCTGGACAGGGTGGGGTCGGGATGAGAGGGAGGGGACTGTGTCACAGACGAGGAGAGCAGGAGGATGAGGAGCTGCTAGCACTCAGACAAAGCACTCGTCTATCTCCAAAAGATGAGTAGTTTTTCTAACATTCTGGGATTAGGGTAAATCTTGCTATTGCAAAAAAGGCTGGAAAGCACGGTATGCCCAGTCCACCAGAGAACAAAGAGAGTTGGCACAGTGGCCTGCGAGAGCTGTTGCCTGTGGTTCTCAGTCCCTGGTCAGCCGGTTTTTCCATGATCCTTAAACTGTCTGGCCTCTGCCAGTCAAACCACCTGGGTTCAAGGGCCCTCTTCATCAGGTGAGCATCATTAGGTGCCTGTTTGCTCTCTTTGAAGAGCTAAAAACATGCTGAAAAGAGTATTCTGCTTACTGCAAATGCAGAAATCCAATCTGGGTTTCCTGGCCCCTTGTTTACATATTGGGCCCTTGGTTATGATTCTGGTTGTAACTAATGGAAACCACTTCATTTACAATAGCTATTCCACAAGTATTATTGAGGGTGCTTGGCTTTGGAGTTACAGAGGAAAGACAGATATAAAATAGAAAATTCCCAACCAAATAAATACGTGACTCTTAGTAAAATCTGTGAAGATAAGAATGGGATACTATGAGAAAACAGTGGAGTGGAGCAGAAGAACCGACTGTAGACTGGGTGGCTGGATAAATTCTCCTTGAAGCGTTGACATTTAATCCGTGATCTGAAAGATGAGGAGGTGCTATTTGGGGGAAGGGGACTTCAGTAATGGGAATACCTTATGGTAAGGCTACAAGAAGGAAAAATTCTAGGTCCGGAGATGATGAGCCAGAAGACCAGAGGCCAGAGATGTTGATTGAAAGCAGCCCCAGATCATGTGAGCCTTGAAGACTGCTTTGGTAACAAATTATTTCAAAATTTGGTGACTTAAATAAGCATTTATTACCCGCAATCTTTCTGTGGGTCAGGAGTTTGGGAGCAGGTTGGCTTCTGCCTTGAATTTCCATTGGATTTTAGCAAGGTGTTGGCCAGGCCTGCAGTCACCTGAAGGCTTGACTAGGGCAGGACAGTCCACTTCTGAGGTGATGCCCTCAACGGCGGCAAGAAGAGCTAGTGGATGGCAGGAGGCCTCAGCACCTCTCACCTTGGGCCCTTCCACGGCCGCTTGAGCATCCTCAGGACATGGCTGCTAGGTTGCTCTAGAGCAAGAGGTGCGGGACAGCAAGGCAGAGTGGTAGCACCTTTTATGAAGTGGCTTCGGAAGTCACACAGGCAATTTCACCTCCTCTATTTGTTAATCATGGGTCCTAAATCTGGCCCACATTGTGGTGGATCAAAACCAAGGGATCGAAGGGTTTGTGGACACATTTTAAAAGCATTGGCTTGGCCCTAGGAAAAGCTCATTTAAGCAGAACTGAGGGCTTTGTTATAAGGCTAGGAGGCCCCTGAGCAGGAACAAATGAAGCTGAGCCTGAACTGGCCCCGGGAGCTCAGAGGCTGCGAGAACCCTTCAACCTTTACCTCTTTTCTCTAATCTGTTGACTTTGTTTCTCTTCAGATTGGCCTTCTGGTTTCCCTTGTCCACCTGACAGCTTGTGATATCCACTTCTCAGCATTAGCTTGCAGCACATACACAGATCAAGTTCTCCATCTCAATCCCAAATTCCTGGGACAGAGAATCAGCCTGGCACAGAGTCGGTTGGGCATTCCCTACGGTCCAGTCAGCTGCGGCCAGTGGGGCCGCGTAGACACGGCTGCCTGTCCGTGGAAGGGGGCACAGAAGGACATTTTCTGAGCAAGGGAGAGCTGAGAAGCACTTCATGTATCCATTTCAGCCTTGCTACTATTGATCTTGTCACTCTGTCATTTCATTCCTCATAGGCAGTAAATTTTCTACTAGGATATTTCCATCTCAGAGTGAATGAGACTTTGGTCAGGAGAATTTTGAAAGTCTAGTAGGTCTTGCTTGTTCAAATAGCCCCAAGAAAAGACTCATGAAGCATTTTATGAGGTGCTTTTGGAGACTGTTAAAGAAAGCAGTTTAGTCATAAAACAGTTGGAGTTAATCAGTTGAATAAAAATATAGGAAGTCTGTTTCGGTGAGCTGGTTAGGGTAAGTCTTATTAAAAGCAGAAATAGGAGCCCAATACTAGCAGTCAGAGCATGAACAAAGATCTTAGTTAGCATATTAAAAGGGCTTCCGGGGCAGCCTATCAGGGAAAAGCAGATTTTATTTTGGAATAGCTGCAGAAAATGAGGGCATCAAAGAGCCAGCCCTGATTCTGTAATTGTGGCTGCTTTCAGACAGGGGTCTCCATGTCTCTGCAGGGAAGTCAGTCATGCTAGCTGTACCCAGAGTCACAGGAAAGCAACTTCAGCCTGTGAAAGGTACAGCCTGTGATAGCAGATTTAGACTCCACTTGCTCGTCCTCAAATGTCTTCCCCCAGCCCTTGGCTTGGGTAGTTCCAGGTGGGGAGAGAAATCTTATTCACTTCCCAGAGGTGATGTAAAGGAGCGATTGTCACTGGGGAAGGTATAGGACGGACTGTCTAAAGATGAGTGGAGGAGGAAGTGGAGAGAAGGAGGTTACTGGGCTAAATGTACTCTTTGAGGGCCTAACACTGTAGCCCGGGGCCAGCTATGAAGGAGGAAGTGTGTTTTTCTGCAAAAACAGGACTGAAGGAAGTCTACTGTGGTGTAGCTTGAAAAGGAAAAAAGAGGCAATATTGCTTTCAAGTACTTAAATGTAAGAAACCCTTCACTGGGCTTCATCTAAGGAAAGTAAAGATTATCTGAGAAGTGGGCTGGAATAATCAATGTTTGTCCAAGCTCAGGCTGCTGAAAGGAAGAGGAGTGGATTTGGGTTTCCGCAAGCCTCTTCGAGGGGCAGGCAGAGGTGGGTTTGTTCCAAGGTAGGTGAAGGGAGCAGACTTTGAGTCTTCCTTGCATTCTATCGTACCTTCACATAATAAACCAAGCCTCAGAAATCGCCCCTTTAATTTCACTTGTTGCTCTAATACCATTTAGGAGCCCTGGCAACTCATTTAATGAAGTGTACTTGTATAAGCAGGTGTTCCCATTAGAGAAATAAAAATCAATGGAAGATCACATGAATTTTCAGCCAAGAATTTGGGCCGCATTTGTAGACTGTTATATACTTAGTCTTCTGTCTGTTTATCTGTTGGGTTTTTTTTTAATTATAGCAATAAGTGTAATTATGAAGTAATCTTCAGGGCATAAAGAGGAAATTTATTCAACTCCTCAGGAATAACTGTCATTACTGTGCTTCCTAGAAACAATAGGCTAGTCACTTGTAGCTTTGAGAGTTCCCAGTCCAGAAAGCTGCAAATTATGGAGTAATTATTACTGAGATTCTGTAGTAACTCCAGTCATAATTTCTATGTATTTGGCGGAGCAGGAATAACTATGAATCACGTCACATATACAACCTATTTACAGGGAATTCCCACCATTATTTGAGATATGTATAATAAAGCAAAACCTAAATTGAATGTTACTTTTAATAAAAATCTCATTTATACCTCATTTTCATCTGAATGGATACCATCTGTTTTAAGGTGCTGGCAGGAAGTAAAATGAAATTAACCTAAAGAAATACAATTATTTTTTGTTTTCCAAATTTTTAGATTTAATATCTAAAGCTTATGAATGAAGCAAGAGACTCTGATGTGATCTTTTTTTCTAGGGCAGGGGTTATCAAAGACATCGGCAGATATTAATTAAGATTGTGGGGCTGGGGATATAGCTCAGTGGTTAAAGCGCTTGTCTAGCAAGTGCAAGGCCCTGAGTTTGATCTCTGGCACCAAAAAAAAAAAAAAAAAAAAAGAGAGAGAGAGAGAAAGAAAAGATTAGAGTCCCACCCCCATACTAAGCAAAGAAAACTCTTGGACTCTAGTTTTAGTTTGCATATTTTTGGTCATGGTCCAAATTTAGGATCATCCAGTAGCAAACCCTCAGACTAGGGATTGATCTCAAGTAGTTTCATGTGAGGTGACCCCAGGAAGCACCAAGGGAAGTGGTGGGAAGTGGGAAGCAAGTTAAGGAGGATAAGGCTGGAGACAAAATGTGTATGATCACCATGGACAACTGCAGCTTCAAGATGCTGCGACCCTGGAGACCTGAGGAATGTACCTCAGAATTATCCCAAGCAGGAGGTCAGGAAGCCAGGCCACTTATCCCCTGACACTTCTTCTGGCAATGGCTGGGGATCCTCCAGGGTTGTGTTGAGAGTGGGCCAAGTGGGAAATGAAGGTAAGAGTTCTTCCTCAGACAGAGACAGGCGTTCTGCAGAGCACCAGCAACCTAAGTGTTCTTCATTTGTGCCAGATTTTTTGCTGAAGTTTTGGGGTAATAGAAGGAGTTTACAGAATAGAATATTTAAGCTGATTTCTTTTTTTTAGCAGTAGCAAAGTTTCTTTAAAGGTAGGAAAAGAAAGGTAGGTAGGCTCTGCAGAGTGAGTTTGGGCCAAGTAAAAGTAGAAAAAGACATATACTCTACAGCATGAAGGAGGCTGTCACACAGAGAGAACACTGTGGCCATAACCCAAATATTAAACATTGCTATTCTTAAAGATCCCTGCCAACCTTCCCCAGCATTTATCCCAGCCATTCTTCTCACTACTGGGGGCACTGAATTGTGTACCACTTGAGACCTAATCCCCAATACCTGAGAAAGTGACCTTGTTTGGAGAATAAATTCTCTTTAGAGGTAATCAAGTTCAAATAAGGTTATTAAGGTTTATCCTAATTCAGTATGACTTGGGTCCTCATAAGAAGGAGAAATTTTTTTGTTTGTTTGTTTTTTTAGGTCCCCGGTAGCTCGCTGTGATCGTATAGTGGTTAGTACTCTGTGTTGTGTTTGTTTTTTTATTTTTTGGTGCTGGGGATCGAACTCAGGGCCTTGTGCTTGCAAGGCAAGCACTCTAACCACTGAGCTAAATCCTCAACCCAAGAAGGAGAAATTTTGACACAGAAACAGACATACTTTTAATACAGATAGTGCAGTTGGAGGTATGGGGTGGTCCACTCCACTTGCTGCTAGACTACTCCCTTCCATTTGCCTGAAATCCTGGGCGACACCCCAGGGCCAACCCCTCAATTTTTGTCCTAAGGTTTACATCTGGAGGCAGAGATAATAAAAATAAAGACTCTGAGGCTGCCCTGGAAAATTTCAAAATCCCAAAGCAGGATGCATATGTGCCAGATCCTCCTGCATTATCTACAGTAAGCTTTCTTTGCTTGGAGTGCATTAAAAGTTTGTGTATATGGGATACGGCTCATATAGTACATCCAATTAGAGTGAATTGTGGGAAAGGACATGTACAATGGACACAGCTGACATGACTCAGCACCCTGTCAATCATGTTGTCAGTCATGCTCTGGAAGACCCAACGGGAGGTGTCCTAGACCTGTTTTAAATCCTTAAACCCGATGCCCTCAGTGCATGTTATTGTCCTTTTGCTGGCACAAGCCTGCTCACTCTGAGCATATTGTCGCCTAATTAAACTATGTGGCCTCTTTCCTGCCATTGTGTGCCACATCCAATTCTTCATCTCACACAAGAACCTGGGAACTCATCTGGCACCCTGTCACCCACAACACTTACAGGGAAGATAATAAGAGCCAGGGGGACAAAACAGCCATCTACAAGCCAAGGAGAGAGGCCTAACACTAACCCTACAGCCCTCAGGAGGAACTGACCTTAACGACACCTAAGTACTGGGCTTCTAGCTTCCAGAAATGTGGGACAAAAAACTTCTGTTATTTAAACCATTTCATTTGGGGAACTTTATTATGGCAGCCCTAGAAAAACAATACTGTGCACTGTACCCAGATTCCCCTCTCCATTATGGCCTTTCTCTTTCTCTGTCTTTCCTGTATTCCTACAATCTTGCTCTCCTACATACCAAAGGAAAAGTTAAATTTTCCATGCTTGTATTGTGAATAGCAACTGAATGGTCTCTAACTCTTTCCCATCTAGGTCCATCCCCCAAAAGCCTGTTGTTGATAACCAATTCCATCCATAACGCTGTTTTTTAAAACAAAATGGCAGGTCTCTCCTCATCAGTCAACTCAAACTGTAGCCAGCTCTGAAAATAACTTTCTTCTCTTCCTGTTATATGTGGTTTCGTCATTAACTAATTGCAGTATTTGGTCACATTGAAATAGTCCTTGTGTTTATTTTGGATACATATACAAGCCAGCTATATATAGACATCTTTTATTCCTTCCGGAACAATCTCCAGGCGACTCAAGACTTCTCTGGTTCTTCAGAACAGAACATGCTCTGTGTGCCACATCTTGTAGAGGTAATAAATATGTGTTGAGTCTCTCGGGAAAGACAACAGCTCTATTCCTAGGAATAGCTCTGTTCCTCAGGAAATTTGGCCACTGTAGGGTTTCTAAAGAGATAGAACAACTTTTCCTGGGCACTGAGGGAAGCTGTTTTTATCTAAGAAAATCCAGAAGCAAATTTTTGGTATAGGTATAGATTATAGAGTTTGATTCTATGAGGATTCCTCCCAGCACAACTGTGGTAAAATGTTTAGCTGGTATATACAAAAAACTGAATCAACATTGCAAATATGAAAGGCTCATATGTGCTTTTTTCCTTTACAGTTATGTTTCTGAAAAATTTGTTATATGCAAAATAGTCATGTCCTATGAATAATAAGAAAAGTTGGTTTTTTGAAAGACTTCATCTGTGAATACTATTAGATACAGCGATTGGCCCTTGATAAATGAACACTATATATTTGTTGGCTATAAGAATGAATAAATCCTTTTAAGTGAAAAACTATTTTCATGGGCAACTATTATACTTAGTTGATTCTAGCAATTTGGAAAAGCCCTAGAGAGCTCCTAATCAAACCTTGTATCCAGTGCAGAAGCCCTCTATGACAGCCCGGTGAATCCTTGGACTGAAGACTCCAACTGCAGGAAAGGGCAGTGTAGGCGGCAGATAGCATGTGGCTTCTGAACCTGGACTGCCGAGATTGAACTGATCCTGACACTCAAGAGCTTGTAACATCGGGCAAGTTACTTACACTGGGTGCCACTCAGTCTGCTCATCTGTAAAGTGGCGATAATAAAGGCGCCCACCTCCTAGGCTGCTATGCAGAGTGAGTGAGCACATACAAGGTCAAGTGCTAGGCTCACAGTAGGTGCTTTGTGATATGATCACGTGTCTTTTGTATTGATAATAGTGATGGTACAGATGGGGCTACAGAGCCACTCCCCTCCATCTGCTGCTGAACCTCTCCCTTCCCTTCACCTGAATCTGGGCAACACCCCAAGGCCAACCCCTCAACCTTTGTCCTAAAGCTTACTATGCAGAGGCAGAAACAAAAAACAAAAACCAAAAAATGAAAAAACAAAGACTCCTGAGCTTGCCCTGGAAAATTCCAAAATCTCAAACCAGGATGCACGTGTGCCACATCCCCCTGCGTGATCTACAGTAACCTTCCTTCACTTGAAGCTCACTGAAGGTTCACACGCATGGAATACATCTCACGCATCCCATTACAACAGAGTGACTCATGGGAAAGGACGTGGGCAATAGACACAGCTGACATGACTCAGCACACTGTCAATCACGTTGTCCATCACACTCCAGAAGACCCAATAGGAGGCACTCTAGACTCTGCAACATGTTCAATCCTTAC
Organism: Hystrix cristata; assembly: GCA_004026905.1. Classification (NCBI taxonomy): domain Eukaryota; kingdom Metazoa; phylum Chordata; class Mammalia; order Rodentia; family Hystricidae; genus Hystrix; species Hystrix cristata. The sequence goes on from PVJO010004119.1 coordinate 33,296, forward strand.
TCAGTGCCCTCAGTGCTCATGCCATTTTCCTTTTGCTGGCACAAGCCCACCCGCCCCAAGCATATAGTCACCTGACTAAACTTTTCTGCTGGTTCCTTAGCATGGTTACTCCTTGTTCATTGTGCACAAGAGCCGTCTGGGACCCTGTCACACACCGTAACATCTTGGCAAGCACAGTCAGGAGGTAAGACCTCCTTTGGGGAGATTTTGTCTTTCTTCTTCTTCCTTTTTTTACATCCTTGATTGTTGAGTGGGGCATGGGTCAGACTGTTAAATGCCATGAGGGTGTCTGCTGTATGAAAAGAAAACTTTCATGAAAAGATAACCTGGCTGTGGAACAGAGAATTTTAGGCTCTGCCGGGAGCAAGAAAACTTCCACGCACCATTCAGGTTTATATTCGTGCGACATTTTGCTGCAAACCCCTGAAGTTTGGGGATTCCTTTTCAGTAGCTACAGTCTCCTAAGCCCCTAGAAAAATGAATCCTTACACATACAAGCACTGAGGAGCAAGAGGCTCTTGCACTCCCTAATCAGAAATGAGGAGTCAGGAGGCACTCTGCAGGGGCGCCTCACTGTATTCTTTCAGGTTAGCACCACAATCCGTCCTGGGGTTAGATGGGACTCTGAAAATCTTGCAAGTCCAAGGAGACACAAAATAATGATGAGGCCACTGCATCCAGTGTCTTGAGCAGTTTTCCATGCAACTGGCATGGGAAACCCCAGTCCTGAGACCCAGTGGAGACTCGAACTGGTCTCTGGGTCACACCAGAGAAAGTCTCCAAAAGCATTCACACTCCTGGGTTCTAAACACTTTAGCCTGAGGGAGGGCCTCTGAACTGCTCTTTTGATGTCTCTCTCTCCATCCCTCTCTCTTCCTCTTTATCTCTGTCTGTCTGTCTGTCTGTCTGTCTCTGTCTCTCTCCAAACCAAAGTGCATAAGCTTGGTCCACCTGATGTCTGGCTTCCCTTTTTGGGTGGCTGGCAACATGGCCTAAGCTGTGCGAATGCAAGTGCTCACGCGAGTCGGCCTGATGCTATCAACGGGACCTGGGGAAATCTAAGGACTCAACCCAGAAAAAGCCCGCGCTTTCTTTTTTTCTGCCTCTCTGCCTTAAGGAAACCCCAATCCCCTTTTTGTCCTTTCTCTCCCACTTAGGCTTTCATCTGTCAGGAAACTCAAATTCTATAACTTTTTTCTGATATTAGTTATCAGGGAGTGGCAGAGAACTGGAGGGCAGAGAAGCCTAGTTGCTGTTTTCCTTTCTGGAACTTGTTTTCTCTGGCTTTGGTTCTGTCCTCGGTTACTACCAATAATACAGCCATCGTCTTCTCCCCTTCCTCAAATCACATCCAAGTGAAATATCCCCAGTCTTCGAATGCTTCCTGTGCTACCTCATGCAAGCACCTTCCCACCTGCATGCTCTTTGTTGAGCTTTGTCAATATTGCCCAACCATCCACTCCTTCTCAAGTGTCTCCCAGGACTGCATACATGGTTCTCCAGATGCGATCCATGCAGGGTGGAGGACAAAGAGGCCATTATCATCCTGTGCTGGACAATACACTCTGAGGTGTGTGGTCAGAGATTCATTAAATTCTCTGGCATCCAAGTTGCATTGCAAGCTCAGCCACTAAATTCTCCCAGCTTCCTTCCTTTTCTTTGTACTTCAATTCTTTAAACCTCCTCCTTTTGTGTTAGCATAGTTGATGCATTTCAGTCTATATATTTGTCTTTTTAGTATTTCTTCTATTAACATCATATGCCACTAGGGAGGGAAGGAAGGAAGAAATCTTTTGTATTTATGTTAGCAGCTTTGTTTTCTTCCTTCCCTCCTTTGCTTCTCTTCCTCCCCTCTTTCCCTCTATTTCTCTCTCCTTCCTTCCCTCTCTCCCTCTTTCCTTCTTTCTCCTGTTGAAATAGAATGTTGACTGAAATTATTCATGCTGCCCAGGAATTTGTGCCTGGGTCTCAAAGATTAGGACAAAGCAGCATTATGTTTTAAAGAAAACCACCAACCACAGGGATAAATTTTCAACTGCTCTCATACTTGCAGCCATCATTCAAGTCCTTATCCTACCCACTTCAAGCAGAGAGCCATAATGCCATGATCTTGCTGGTCTACTTAGTGATCGTCTCAAAAAGTGCTGTTGAGGGGAAGGGATACCCCTTCCCCATCTAAGCTGTATGATGGGGGAGAAATTCCAAGAGACTGACTCACAGAGAGTGGGGAAGTATGAAAAGAGGGATATGTTGTATTCTCTTTTTGGATGTCAGGTTGGGCAGCAGACATATGAATTTGTCCTGTACCTTTCCATGCAGGAGGAATGAGAACTGGAGAGTGATGGCAGGAGCAAGAGAAGAGGGTGGTTGTAGAGCAGGATCCATTCCTACTGCCAGTGTGGCAAGGATCCCACAGGTCATGTGGACCCTGATGAGGGTAAATACCATTGAACCAAGAGGCAGGTGCTGAGGGGAATGCAAGAAGCTGAGCCAGGGCTGGACTCCCGTGTGGCCCCCTGTGCGGTAGGGAAGCTCCCTGCTTAGAGGCCCCTGAAGAACTCATGCACCTCTTGAGACAGTCAGCACCTACAGCCAGAGGAGAGAAGACCGTAACGGCAGCTGAGTGAGTGAAGATGCTTGTCCCTCTCCCTCTTCCTCCTTCCTGCCTCAACCGCCTGAAGAAACTACAGCCTACAGAAGAAAGAGGCAGACGGCATTTCAAGGGAAATCCATGGGGAATCCAGGTGAGGCTGGAGAGGGGGGAAAGCCATGCTGTTCTCTCCACCTTAGTTCCTGGGAGTCACAGCCATCAGGTGATGAGGGGAAGGAATGCTTTCAATCTGATATGATGTTGGAACTTTAGATCAGGTAGGCTTCTAATAACTAAAAATTACCAGGAGGTTGAAGAAACCACCCAAGATACTATTACAGCACCTGTTATCTCCTGGCCAGTGAGACATACCTTAACAATTGGAGGAAGTGTCTGGGGGAAAATTGAACCATGTCACTATACATTGGGTTGAGAGTGCTTACTAAAATGGTTGCATCATGTGACTTTTGTTGCCGCTAACTCTGTTGGTACTAGTATTAGTTTTGTATTGCTACAAAACAGACTATTATAAATTTAGCAGCTTCCAACATATCCATTTATTCTCTCGAAGTTCTGTAGATTAGAAGTCGAGGCGTGGTGGGAAGAGCCCACGATTTAAGAGTCTCATGTATGATGTCACCCGAGCTGGGATCCCACCTGGAGGCTCAGGAGAAAAATTCACTTCCCAGCTTATTTAGGTCATTGGTAGAATCTGGTTGTGTGTAACTATAGGTGTGAGGTCCTGTTTCCTTGCTTGCTGTTAGTCTGGAACTGCCTTTGGCGCCTGAAGCCACCACCATTCCTTCTCATCTGGTCCCTTCCATATTCAAAACAGCCACTGTGTCCTGCATTCTTCCTTTGTTGCATTTATTCAAATTCTTCTGTTTTTAAGAGCCAGGTGATTCCAGTGGGCCCACTTGGAGCATCCAGGCTCATCTCTCCATCTTCAGGTCAACTGCCAGGTTAACTTGCTGGTTAGACTACAGACAGATGACTGGACATAGAATAGTCATGGAGGACCAGGAGGAAACCAATCCTGGCAATAGAGGTTGTGCGTGTTGCAACAAAATAGAGGGCACCTGGACCCCTGAGGACTCTGTGGAGCGCAGCCACCACGCCAGCAGAGGACTACTCATTTCTAGACTTTATACACAAGAAACACATGTCTTTCTAAAGGTGCTACAAACTCTCTCCTCTTCCCCTCGATCTAATCCTAACCAATATATTCCTTTAGCTGCAGCTCCACCACCATTGGAAACTTCCTTTAGTGTTTGCTACTTGAAATTCCGAAGAGAAAGATAGATCTGTCTGGCTCTATGTTTTAATGCTTACCGCAGGAACAACCAGCTTCCACCAGAGGTTTTGTTCCCTCTTTGTAGTGCACAGCTGTGGTTGAGAGTAACTGTCCAGTCTGGGACTATATTTCCTAGGATGCTTTGCATATAGCTAAAACTGTGTGTGTCCTTTAGGAAGCAAAGTCCTTAAGAAGTCCCTGCTTTCACTTTTCTATCATTTACTTCCCTGTTAGCTGGCTGGAAGAAGACTCCGAGGCCGTGGGGGATGGAAGGATAATTATATGGGAGAAGATGGGGATCCTGAATCATCAAGAAAGCCGCTTGTCAAGAACCATACTGAATTGTAAAGTGAAAGGGAAATAGGCACTGTCTGTGGTAAGCACCTGTGATTTAGAATTATCAGCCACAGCAGTCAGTATTACCTCAATACAATGCAAATCTACGTACGGGGTCTGCCCCCCCAGCTGATGGCCCGGCTGCCTGTGGCCCACTCTATCTGTAACTGCTCGGAACCATGTGGTTCCCCTCTCTGAGGAAGGATTGTACTTCCCCATCCCATGCTTTCATCGAGGTACTAGTCCAGGCAGGACTAGGCCCTTAGAAAGGATTGTGGGCGGGTTGGAAGCCGATGCTGTCCCCTCGTCCCCCGTCTCCCCCCGCCCCCTCCTGGAGCCAAGTCCATCAGTCGTGATCAAGCTGCTACCTCTTCCCCAGCGTGACGGGCAGGGCGGCCGGGGAAGCGAGGTAGGTGTGCAGAGTCAGCCCCGGCTGCTGAGCTCTGGCTGCCTGTGAGCTGCTCGTTTGCCCACCAGGTGGCCTCTGTGGAACCCGCGGAGAGAATGAGGGCTTCTCTGCTACAGGCACAAAGGAAGGATTCTTTTGCTTTTCTGTTTTCTATTTACTCCTCCCACCACCCCCATGCCCTCGGTTTTAAAACTAACATTAAAACAATGCACCTTTCTACTTCCTCCTCCCAGGGGACGCCCGCTTCCCGGCCGCCCAGGCTTGGAGGAAGAGAGGAGTCCTTTGATCTCGGATCTGAAGCCGCCGCCCAGCCGCTCCCTCTGCGCAGAGCTGTAACTGGAGGCTCCGAGTGCCTCAGGTCGCTCCCTTCCTTCCCCTCAGCTGCACACAGGACCTTTAGCCACAGGTTTCCCTTTCTTCTTCTTTTTTCTTTGCCCCTCTTTTATTTCAAGATTTCTCCTTCTTCAATTTACTTTGGAAGGAGGAGCAGAAGAAAATCAGTCAACTCCATACAGGAAACACATGGGAACTTGCTTCAGTGGAAATGAAAACTGAGACAAGAGCATGAATTTGTAGGCAAAAGCCTTACCTGAGAAAGGAGAGGGGAATGGGGAAGGGACTTCGGCTTGAGAGGGAGAAAACCGGCTTGAGAGGGCGAAAACCGAAGGCTGTGCCACTCTCTCTAGCCCATTAATGAAAGAACAGGACTGATGTGGTTTTTCTGTATGTTTGCTTTGTTTTGTTTTTCTGGTAATAGGGATTGAACCCAGGGCTCTAGTGCCAAGTTAATTCCAAGTGCTTTTTAATTTTGAGACAAGGTCTCGCCAAGTCACCACGTGGCCCAGGCCCGGGCTTGAACTTGCAATCCTCCTGCCTCAGGCTGGGATTATTACAGGAATGGGCCACCACACCTGGCTAGGAATGCTTTTAAAAGTTTTGCTGGGTTGAACTAGAATCTGGCAGTGTTCCACTGGGTCATGAGTAGGGCATTTTTTGAAGCTTTTTTTTTTTCCCTTGTGTTTTAGGGGATTTCTTCCTAGTGCAGGGTGTTAATCAATGGCTATTCTTGGAGGCGTCATGGCATCCCTGCTCTCACAGGGGACCTGATCCTGGCCATAAGAGTAGAGGGTAAGGGGAGGTGCATCTCATACGTCATTAGCAAGGGAGGATAGGGGAAAAGATATGTCTTCCTTTTTAGTGTGTGTGTCACAGGTCATGGATTAAGGTCCAGGAATCCCTCCATCTCTCGTTCTCATGAAGGTCCCTGTCCTAGTTCAAACCGAGTGTGAGTCGATTAGAGGGACTACGTGGTTTATGATCATCTATGCCAATAGAGGTATGCTTCGGTCTAAGAGACAAGTTACATCAGTTTTCTCCCCCAAAATGGAAACTGAAGCTACACCAATAAAAGACACTGTCATTTCCAAGGAATCCAAAGAAGTTTGTAGTTGAAAAGCAAGTTTTAAAATCAGCTTGAGCGGAAGAGAGAGGGTGGAATTTTGCCTCTGAGTTGCTGAGTATAGTCTTACACTCTGTGACTTATCTTTCACCAGGCCACATTTGCATGGAGGAAAAGTAGGATCTACAGCATTAGTAGCCAAACCCTATTTCTTGGTCACCCCTCTCCTCATCCATTATCAGTGGGAACTCCAGGCCTAGTTTTTTCTAACTCATTCAGAAAGCCTTCCTGGGGGGATGGTCACCTTTCAGGTCCTACAGCGAATTGTCATTTCCTCCAACCAGGCTGGGCTTCTTCATTCTCCAGTGCTCGCTGTAATTCAACAAGATCTATCTGGGGACTCTCAGTGGTCACGGTGTGGACATGCTCTCCAGGGCCGGCAGGTAAGCTCCAGTGGTCACTTCAGTCAGGCAGGGAAAGGACCCCTGTGCCCTGGTCTAGTGGAGCCATTTCCTTGATGGGACTCCATGCTCCCTCCCACTGTGTACATACATAAGAAACCTAGTCAAAGTCCCTTTCCTTCATTTGCTTTCAAAATGGTTCGGTCTACTCTGTGCCCTTTTGTTTTTGCTACCTGAAGTTGTGTGGGGAACTCTCTCCACCTTCTAGGAGAGTATAAGGCAGTTTAACTATGAGGAGGAAAAAAAGAAGTTTGTGCTTATTCAGCCATTGTTGTCAATTAGTTGATGAACTGCCTTTGGTTGTCTTCCAGTTGTTTGTTCCAATTAGCGAATCTCTTTCTCACCAAATAGCCGACCCCCTAGTGACACTTCAGGTTCCATAACCTTCTGGTAGCTTTTTATTAAAGGCGTTCCAGCTTTTCAAAATGTTCCATCCTGCTAGGCTTGTGACTCAACGGACATGAAGTGGTGAGGGCAGGGAGGTAGACTTCTCCCCACCTCTTCCTTCAGCCCTCAGCATGGAGAGGCTGGTTTCTTCTCTGGGATGCCTACTCCCCTCTGATCTCCGGGCTCTGGCTCTCTGGACTATTGGGCTCAATTTATGCAGTGTGATCCAAGTAGATAGCGAGTATTTAAAAATTTAAAAAAATTTATAACAGTAAAAGATACTGCCATTAACACCCCACAAAATATTCCACCTCATTTGGAACACACTTATCCCATCATTCTTGCCACTTTAGGAAGCAGTTCTACAAGTTTTCTTTTGTGTCTTAATTAGGAGTGATAAAAAACACAATAAAAGCAATTGCTAAAATTCATTCATTGGAAAGGCAGGCCTAGAAATATATTATGGTGTGTCCTCTGCCACCTTATTCGCTGGATATGGTACCATGTAACTTCTGGGCACTTTCACAAAGTCAGAATGAGCATGAAAGGTGAATATTTTGACTAGATTCAGGACATTGAGGCAGACATGATATTGCAACTAATGATGCTCACAAAAAAGAACTTCCAGAACTGCTTCAGAAAGTGGCAAGAATGTAAGCGTGTTCAAAATAAGGCAACATATTTTGAGGGGGATTATGGCAATGGGCTTTTACTGTAATAAGAATTTTTAATTTAAATATTCACCACATATTTTGATCATGTTCCTACAATCCTGACAAATACGTTCCTTCACTCCTCTCTGAGAAGGTGATAGGGTTGGAGGGCTACTTTGAGGTTATGACTAGAAGGGCCAGTTCCACCTTCCCAGTAAGCCATGAGTGGCTGAGCTGTCTTTAGGATAAGGGGTACTTGTCACCTTTTTTCTCCAGCGTTGGATCCCAAGAACCAGTTTGGGGGCAAACAGAAAAACTTCACACATCAACCTGCTCGAGTACAAAACCATCCCTTACACCCTCTTCTCTTTCCCCGACATCCAATGTTTGAAGCCCAGGAGCACAAGCAGACTCTGAGATGGCTCACCATGCCATATCCTCCCCCATCAAGTCTGGCCGTTTTCCCTCAGCTCATGTCTGCTGGAGTGACCATGTGGACACCATGATAGCCAAGTTGTCCTGGCATAGAAACAGCGGACTCCTATTCTTCTCACCTCGTTGTCCCTCCCTGAAGGCTGGTTGTTAACGACTCTCAAAAGTTAACAGCTTTGAAGTCATCATCATTACAGTCTTTATTTCAGCCAAACTTTATCTAATAACTAAAGTGCCAGGCAGATGGCATAGTCCTTTCCACAGAGCCATTAGACTTTGCTCCCAAAGCACCCTATCTTAGTTAATTTTTTTGTGGCTGAGACACAATACCTGACACCCACAACTCTGAGGAAAGGTTTATTTTGGCTCACAGTTTGTAGAGGTCTCCCTCCATAGTTGGCTGGTCCCAAGGCAGGACAAAGGGCATGGCAAAGGGGCCTGGCAGAGGAGAAACAGCTCATGGCATGGCAGACAGGGAGCAGAGAGAGATCAAGGAAGGGAGATACACCCTTTCAGGCCACGCCCATCAGTGAGTGACTACTCCACTGGTGAGTACCACGCCTGCTGTGACCCAATCACATCCGCACATCCCCACTTATGGGTGCATGAGGTTTGTGGGGGACATCTAGATATAAACCATGATACACCTACATTGCAGAGTCCACAAACCAGTTTGTGCTCTAAATACTTCAGATTATAGTGAAACAATGTCTCTTCTTATCACTTCCTCTTCACAAATTTTAGGCACTAATTCTTTGGAATAATCTAAAATCTTCTTCTACAAGAAAATCTCAGGAAGACATTTCCAGTCGAATTTAACAGATTTCCATTCACACCAACTCGTTGTTCTTGGACCATCAACTGGCCTCTTTTTCAGATGAGGTTGATGTCAGGAGGTACCTTAGTCTGTACACGTATTAACTCATGTGGGATGTTACCTAGAGCCTCCTGTAGCAGACTCAGTAATGTCACCTAAATATGTTCACATCACTGCCCCCTGTAACCTATGAAAACACTGTTTTCCAAGGTAAGAGGGAATTTGCAGATATGATTAATGCTATGGAGAGGTGAAGATTATTCTGGGTTCTCTAGGTGAGCCCAATATAATCACCAGAATCTTTATGATGGAAAGAGGGAGGCAAGAGGGTCAGAGATCAAGATGTGATGTAGGGCCAAGGAAATGCTAAATATGTGGTAATTACCTGCAGCAATAGGAAACTACTATATCCCTCAAGATAAGATCAGCCATTATTTGAGAACGTTAGAGTGAACACAGCATGGGCTTGTAAGGCGGGGCCATGCTCCCTTGTCGTGTCAAGGCTAGAATTGCTCAGGTTTTGAATGTTACTTTGCTCACTAACTCTTTACTGGCCTTGGGCTAGAACCTCAAGTCAGGAATCTCATCAGCTGGTCTAGGAGTGGCCCAGGGGATGAAATGACCTGACTGACCACACCTGAATCAAGTGACCACTTTTAGAATCAGAGAGTGAGTTTGTTCCTTCAAATTACATTGGGCCAAGAGTGAAGAAAAGGTCTTTCCTTAAAGGAGAATGAGTGTGATGCGGCCAGAAGAAGAAAGAGTAGATGTGTATAGGAATGTTTCTTATGGAAAATGAGGGAACCAGGAAAAGGAGTTGTGCAATGGTTTTATTGGAATATTAAATCAACCTTGCATACTACGTCTTTTATAAGAATTCTATTCTTCAGCCCCAAATACAGTGAGATTGCCTTTATTAATTTGCTTTCCATCCTTTGTGCAAATGAAAGGATTTAAGACTCTGTCAGGTAAATTTGATGCATGCATCTGGTTTCTTTCATGTATAAGAGATAACAGAATCCCATCGTGATTGGTGTGGCTGGAACATTTCCTGTTTAACAAAGCCTGCCTTACTGACAGGAAAGGTAGCTTTTACCTTTCTTGCTTAAGGCAGCAAATCATTTGGATCACAGTGCTTTCTAACTAAAGCACAAATGAAGCCTGGGAAGCAGTGAGAGAGCCTACTCTAAGAGAGGGACTGATAATAGGCTTCAATAAAGACGAGTTAAATACATGCAGATCAAGGAAAAAGAAAATGGCTAAAATGGAAGCTCTGATGTGTAAGAAGGAATCATGCATAAAGGTAAGTACATGGGTATATGTAAACGAAAATCAAGCAAATAAAAGTATTAATATACAAATTGTGGGGTTAAAAAAGAGACTTCAAATACTGGATAACATTGGCACATAGATGGGGAGGAAGATGACTGGAGTAAAAGAATTCTAAGGTTTTGTAAAGAAAAGGGTTGAAAGTGATGCGAGCCAGCAAAATGCAGGTGTTTGTAGAAGTGACCTTGGCTGCTGCCTTTTTGCAAAGAAACTGGCTATTTCCTCTGGGAAAGGAATGTATAGCAATAACTGTAAACACACACTAAAACTGACCATTCTTTGACTCTAGTCAAGGCTGGGAACACTCCTTCCAGCCATGTAGGCCTGTTAGCACTAAGCCACTTTTGTCTGAACACAGTACTGAAGAAACTAACAAACTGGGTACAGCTGGAGTGTGTGCTGTTGCTGTTTTCTGTCTCACCTGCCAAAGGCTCCGTCTCATACAAGATGCTTCCTCAGAGGATTCTCCTTCATCTTTGGTGCTGTCTCTTGCCTGGTTGTGTGGCAATATATTCTTAGACTATGCTCATATCTGCCCTACGTTTATAATAAACTTCCTTTCATCTTTATAAAAGTCACGATGTGGCTCTTCTCTGTTGGTGGGGATCCGAACCTCAACTTTCTGTGGCCGCAACCTATACGTGGCTCCTTGCTGTCACAGGTTTTCATATAAAGAGAGTTAACTATTGTGGAATTATAAATAATTCATGCCAGTATATTTAAGGTAAACAGGAAACATCAGAGAGAATGACTTGTGAGCAGCAGAGGACGCAGGAAAACAATAGAAACCAAAAGCGAAAAGCAGTTAGTTGAAATCTTTGGATCAGAAAGGAGGAAAAACAAAAGGCAGAAAATAGGGAGCACGATGCAATTTAAGAGGGTTGAATTAAATCCAAATATATCAGTAATGACGGTAAGTGATATGAATGACATCCTTCAGTTAAAATGTACAAATAGATGGAAAAAATGACAAATTCAGCTATAGGCAATTTATACAAGACAAATCTAGAGGATCCAACATGGATGACCAGAAGAGGAGTCACGTCAGAGATATTCAGAGAAGATTCTCCAAAAGTACAGTTTCTGTATCAATTTTCTTGTTTACTACCTTTTTAAATTCTTCAAGTTTTTTCCTATTTTCTGCTCACTCTTAGTCTTTCCTATCTTCTCTTGTGTTCAACCTTCTGGTCACCCTCTTCTATTCTTCTTGCTCTTTCTTATCTTACCAATCCCCTTGTCTTCCACTACCTCTTCTCTACCTTTCAGGTACACAAATATATCAATAGATTTTGACAACCTCACAGTTTTCCCCAGTCCTGAATTATACCTTCCTTCTCCTTCATCCCTCCTACACCTACAAATATCTTCTTAAAAGCCTCAACACTAACACTTTACTCCAACTATAAAAGACCTTTAGCAGAGTCTGACCCCCCTTTTCTTTGTCTATTATTTCTCCTATCTACTTCTCCTCCTACTGTTTTATCCTTTCTGTCCATCTCTTCCCTTCCCTTCTTCCACTTCACAGTAATGCTAGTAATAATACAGTATAAGCTAAAAAGGGCACTGATAAAGGATGAAAATGTAAATGCAAGGTTTAACACATATAAATGATGTATGATCAGATCTGCTGATGCTGTTATAACCAGTAGTAATTCCTCACAACACAGTAACAGGGTCCAAACCATTTAAATTGAATAGCTGAAGGAGTGAACAGTATCACTGGACAAATAAAGCTGTGAACACATTACTGAAAGGCAGAATCTAACTTAAAAGATCTCCATGTTAACTACAGTCTCTCCTCACTCTACTTGACTTCTACCCCCCCAACCCCCCCACATATGGAGGAATATGGGAATCAAGGCAACAAAAGATCATCAAGGTCTCCCATCTCTCCCATCTCCCCCAAGGCAGATCCAGGGGCCCCAGTGGAGTGGAAAACAAACACCAGGTAGTAGACCTTTACAAATTGATTAAAGAAGAGGTAAAGAAACTTGGCAAATTCAAAGAGGACATAACCCAAAAGTTCATGGAACTATCATATAAACTGATCAATGTGGATATGGGAGAAACAAAAAAATTGGAAGAGCTGACCAAAATGACCTAAATGACAAAAACCTAAAATATAGACTCACAAAAAGGTGTCAGAAATACCAGAAATTAAAAAAATGTATAGCATTTATAAATTGCAGAAATGACCATTGTGAAGACAAAATTTCTGAAATCAAGGACAAAATGGTAAATCAAGATGAATTACTCATAGAAGCCTTAAAAATGATAAGACAATAAGAAAAATTCATCCAACAGCCACTAGATGATGCCAAGAAAACCAACCTAAGGCTATTGGAGTTAGCCTAGAATAAAAAAATCTGTTTACAGAAATTATAATAGAAAATCTCCCAAGTATGAAGGAAGATTTTAACATACGGGTAAGCAAGGTGTGTAGAACACCAACTAAACACAGTGAAAAAAGATACTCCTCATGATGTATCTTTGTAAAAATCCTAGACATTCATCAAAAAGACAGACTTAAAAGCAGAGAAAAGCAAAAAAAAAAAAAAAAATCACATAAAAAGGTAAACCCATGAGGATTACAACAGACTTCTCAACACAAACTTTAAAAGTCAGGAAAACCTGAAGGGAAGGATTTCAATCCCTAAAAGCAAACAACTTCCAACCTAGATTAATATATCCTGCAAAACTTTCTTTCAAAATAGATGATGAAAAAGGGCACCTTAAGAGTTACATAAACACCAAGCCAGCACTCCAAAAAATATTCCATGTCCTAGACAGAGACAATGAAGCTAAGAAAGCCGAAAATTCAAATGGAATGAGAACATCAAGCAAGACAACTAGATTAACAAAAAAGGAAATATAAAAGAGTCCAACAGAAAAAAAGAATGTAATGACAAATAGATCAATAACTTTCAGTGATAGCTTTCAATGTTAATGGCCTCAAATCCTCAATTAAAAGACATAGATTTTCAGAATGGATCAAAAACCAGAATCCAACAGTCTGTTCAAGAAACTGATCTAATCAAAGATATTCATAGACTACAAATCAAAGGATGGAGAACAACATTTCATGCACCAGGACCCCAAACACAAACGAGGATAACGATTTTACTCTCAGACAAAGTAAACTTCAAGCTAAAACTGAACAGAAGAAGCAAAGAAGGTCACTACATACTAGTTAAGGGTACAATCCAACAAGAAGAAACAATATTGTAAATATATATGCATCAAGTACCAGAGTACCCAACTTCAAAAAACAAATATTTCTGGACTTAAAAGATCAAATAAATGTTAAGGCAATCATAATGGATGACCGCAACACCTCACTTTCACACAGTTCAACTAAACAGAAACCCAACAAAGACATACCAGAGCTGAACACGCCTTAGAACAAATGGATTTAATAGATATCTACAGTGTTCTACCCTACTGCAGCTGAATATACATTCTTTTCAGCACCACATGGAAACTTCTCCAAAATAAACCACATATTAATCCATGAAGCCTATTTAAATAAATGCAAAAGAATCAAAATCACCCCATGTATACTGCCAGACCTTGTGCACTGAAACTAGAAATCAATCACAAAAGAAACCACAGAAAACTTATAAATACCTGGAAACATAATAACATATTCCTAAACACCCAGTGAGTCAGGAAAAATCAAGCAAGAAGTTAAACAGTTTCTGGAATCAAATGACAATTCCAGTACAACACAGGAACACAACGAAAGCAGTCCCTGAAGAGGGAAGCTTACTGCAACCAATGCTCAAGTTAGAAAAACAGAGCAAGCTCAGATAAATATAATAAAATAAATGATGAACCTCAAGATACTAAAAACAAAACAAAACAAAACCAAAAAACCAAACCCAAACCTAGTTTAAGGAGGGAAATCATAAATATGAGAGCAGAAATTAATGAACTTGAGGAAAAAAAAACAATTCAAAGAAACAAATCAAAAAGCTGTTTCTTTAAAAAGAGTAAACAAATAGACAAACTCTTAGCCAAACTTAGAGAAAGAGAGGCAAAGAGGATTCACACCAATGCAATCAGAAATGAAAAAAAAAAAATCAAAATCACAAAGGACACTGTCAAAATTCAGAAGATTGTTAGTAACTACTATGGAAAATTGTGCACCAACAAATGGAAAATCTTCAAGAAATGGACAGATTCTTAGACTCCTAAGAATTACCAAAACTGAACTAAGAAGACATAAAAACTCTGAACAAGGCTGGGTGTGGTGGTGCACATCTGTAATCCCAGCATTCATGAGGTTAAGGCAGGGTTGCTCCAAGTTCGAGTCCATCCTGGGCTACATAGTGAGTTCAAGACCAGCCTAGTTTACATAGTGAGACCCTGTCTCAAAAAAAAAACAAAAAAAACAAACAAACAAAAAAACCCAAAAAAAACCAAACACTCTCATAACAGGCAATGAAATTGAGGCAATAATAAAAAATCTACCA
>PVJO010004119.1:47977-113867 GCA_004026905.1 Hystrix cristata
GGGCTGGGGATTTAGCTCAGTGATTAGAGTGCTTGCCTTGCAAGCACAAGGGCCTGAGTTCGATCCCCAGCACCACAAAAAAAAAAAAAAAAAAAAAAAAAAAAAAAAAAAAAAAAAAAAAAAAAAAAAAAAAAAAAAAAAAAAAAAAAAAAAAAAAAAAAAAAAAAAAAAAAAAAAAAAAAAAAAAAAAAAAAAAAAACAACTACCAACTAAGAAAAGCCTAGGATCTGATGGATTCACTGCTGAATTCTACAAGATCTTAAGGAGTTTATAACAGCTATACTATTCAAACTCTTCAACAGAATTGAAAGGTAAACAGTATTTCCAAAGTCATTTGAGGAAGCCAGCAACAATTTGATTCCCAAACTACACAAAGGCCCAACTGAAAAAGAAAACCACAGGCCAAGTCCTTAATGAACAGAGATGAAAAAGTGCTCAGTAAGACATTGGCAAATAGAATGAAAAACCATCCAAAGGATCATGCATAATGACCAAGTAGGTTTCCTCCCAGGGTTACAAGGATGGTTCAACATATGCAAATAAATAAATGTAATATACCAACTAAACAGAAGTAGGGACAAAAACCACGTGATCATATCAATAGATGCAGAAAACGCTTTTGACAAAAATCCAGCACCCATTTATGATAAAAAAAATCATGAAGAAAATAGGTACAAAAGGACCTTATCTCAATCTGATAAAAGCCATTTATGACAAACCAATGGCTAACATCATATTAAGTGGGGAAAAATTGAAAACTTTCCCTCTAAAATCAGAAACAAGACAAGGATTCCCACTACCACCATTCCTGTTCGATGTAGTATTTGAGCATTAGAGGAATCGGGCAAGAGAAATAAAAAGGATATGTATAGGAAAGGAAGAAGTCAAATTCTCATTATTTGCAGATAACATGATCATCTACATAGAACACCAAAAAATTCCACCAAAGACTCCTAGAATTTTAACACACAAACATCCACAGTATTCCTGTACACCAATGATGAACTTATTGGGAAAGAAATTAGGAAAACAATACCATTCTCAATAGCATCAACAAAAATTAAACACTTAGGAATTAAGCTAAGTAATGAAGTGAAAGACCTCTACAATGAAAACTACAGTACTGTTATGGTTTGTGTCTAGATGTCCCCCTAAAGCCTCATGTGGTAAGAGATAGCTGGATCTAGAGTGTGTGATTACTAAATTGATCCATTGATCGGTTTGGCATGGTTCTGCTGGGATCAAGGATGTGAGACTGAGATTGGGGGTGGGAGTGCAGGCCACCCTGGGGGCAGGTAGCCTAGATAAAAGATACAGGAAGAAGCTAACTAGCTGCTTGTTTGCATTGCTTATTTGCATACATTCCTTGCATTTTCCTCACTTTACTTTGCTGCCGGCTGGTTGGCTGCCGGCCCGCCCTGCCTCTGCTGTACCGCCCTGCCTCGGACCCAGCGGACTGAAACCTCTGCAGACTGTGAGCTAATAAACCTTTCTTCCCCTAACTTTGGGTGTCGAGTGTTCTGTCCCAACAACGAGAGAAAAGTAACTAAAACAAGTACTCTTTGAGGAAGAGATCAAAGGTGACATCAGAAAATAGAAAAATATGCCCTGTTCTTGGATAGGCAGAACCAACACAGTTGAGTAGTCACACTTTCAAAACTGATATACAGATTTAATGCAATCCAAATCAAATACTACAGCATTCTTCAAAAAACTAGAGAAAACTATCCTAAAATCCATAGGGAACAAGAACAGACCAAGAGTAGCAAAAGAAGTCCTGGCCAATAAGAACAAAATAGGAGGCATCACAATTCCTGATTTCAAATTATTCTGCAAGCCTACAGTGATAAAAACAACATGGTATAGGGTGGGGGGAAGATAAGTGCATGAAAGGGAACAGACTAGAGGGTGCAAAAACAACTTCAGATTTATTCAGCTACCTCATCTTTGATAAAAGGACCAAAAACTTATGCTGGAGAAAAGATCGGCTCTTTAACAAATGGTGCTTCTATCCATATGCATGAGATTGAAGCTAGATCCATCTCTTTTACCATGTACTAAGTTAAAATCAAAATGGATCAAAGATCTAAATATTAAAACAGAAACATTTAACCTACTGGAAGATACAATAGGTAAAATTCTTCAAGTCATAGATGTAGGTAAGGGCTTTCCAAACGGAATGCCAAATACTCAAGAAATAATAGCAAGAGTCAACAGGTGGGATTATATCAAATTAAAAAGCTTTAAACAGCAAAGGAATTAACCAATAGAAGGAAGAGAGAACCTACAGAATGGGAACCATGTTTTTGCCAGCTACATCTCAGACAGAGTACTACTATCTGGAATACACAAAGGAACCCCCACAAAGTTATACTCCCCCAAAAATGACCCAGTCAAAAAATGGGCAGTTGAAATAAGTAGACTCTTTTCAGAAAAAGAAATACAAATGGCCAATAAATACAAGAAAAAATTCAACATTTCTGACCATTAGAGAAATGCAAATTAAAGTAACACTGAGATTCCATCAATAAATTAAATAATAACAAATGCTGGTGAGGCTGTGGGGAAAAAGGAACTCTCCTACATTGCTGGTGGGAATGAATGCTAGTACAACCACTAAGAAAATTAAAAAAAAAAAAAACTAAAAATAGAAATTCCAGTTGATCCAGCCACTCCCCAGGTATCTCCCCAAAAGAGTTAAAGACATTATATTATAGTGATATATGCTGTATTAGTCAGATGGTCTCTAGAGTCAGTGGTTTGCAAGAGAGCAGATTTAATACAGGATAGTTTCAATTATAACGTTCACCCACCAGCCAAATGCAGGAACAGTGCAGAACATACATCCACACGCTGAAGATCCAAAAAATCCAGTCAGGGGCTGGGAGCCCACGGCAATGTTCCATGTAAGTTCGTGTCTGCACTAAAAGGCTGAAGAATATATACTGGAGCCAGGATACAACGCTCAAGGCAAAACTGAAGACCAGAGCTCCCCTGAAGCAAACAACAGCCATCCCCGAGGACGGCAAGGCCCCGAGCTCCTCCTTCCATGAGAACAGCTGAGTTCACCTCAGGAAGAGCAGCACAGCAGAGCTTCTCCTAGGAAACAGCCGCCGCCAATCTTCCACTCCTGTTCTCCTTTATGCTGGGTCAGCAATAATCTTCAGGTGGATCTTTTACACCCAGAACCACATCAACTCTGTTCAGCTGGGTGTTCCTGCTGAAGTTGACCAGTCTACCACACATGCATACCTATGTTTATAGCAACACAACTCATAATAGCTAAACCTTGGAAGCAGCCTGTATGTCCATCAACAAATGAATGTAAAGAAAACATGGTATTTATTCACCATGGAGTACTATTTTGCTACGAAGGTTAAATTTGAGTCATTTGTAGGAAAATGGAAGCACCTTGAGACCGTAATATTAAGTGAAATAAATCAGACACACAAGCTTAAATATCACATGGTTTCTCTTATATGAGATACCCAAAGTATAAAGGAGTTAAGAGCAAAATAAAAGATAGATAATAAGAAGCAGGAATGACTGCTGGGTGGAATATGTGATAACCAAGGAATTTTCCCCAGGGGTCTGCATTTTTTCCATTCCTGGAAAAAACAAACTGGAAAAACAAATTGGGAAAAAAAAAAAAAAAGAAGCAGGGAGAAAGATCTTTTGCAAATGGGAAGGGGACCAAGAGATGGAGGGAGGGGGAAGGACGGGAAGGGAAGAGGACATAAAAAGAATTAAGAAGTTATGTACATGTGCCAACTCCCCATGATGAATGTAATCTTTATGTACTGTAAACATACACTGATAAAATAAAAGTGAAATAACACACCTAGAAATAAATCTATTGAAAGTTGTGCATGTCTATCATGAAAGCTTATTGAAAGATATTAGAGATGACTTAGTTACATAGAGATACATACTATACTTTGGTTGTTATATTCAATATCAAAAAGATGTTAGTGTTCTTTAAATTGATCTACATATTCAATGAAATTCCAATAAAAATTCTAGCAGGATTTTTTTGTGGAACTTGACAATTTAATCCTAAAATTTATACGGAAGAGTAAAGGGCTAATAATAGCCTTTTCATTCAAAAAGATCTAAAAAAAATTAATTCAAGATAGACCAAAGATTTAAATGTGAAAGACATAAATCCTCAAAATCATATATAAGAATATCTTTATGGCTTTGGGATAGGGATGAATTTCTTAAAGAAGGTATACAAAAAAGCTGATGTCATAAAATATTGGTAAATTTTATTACATTAAATTTAAGAATTTATGTCTTTAAAAAGACCATTCAATGGGCAAAAAAAAAATCAAGCTTCAAATTAAGATATTTGCCAAATATATAATTAAAAAGAATTAGTATTTGGAACATATAAAGAATTAAAAGAAAAAGACAAGCAACTCGATTGAAATTTGTACAAAGGACATGATTTAAACATTTCATGGGACACAAGTGGTTCATAGCAATGTGAAAGATATTCAACCTCATTTATAATCAGGGCAAAACAAGATAAATCAGCAATGATTTTATATTCACTAGACTGGAAAACATGTTAGGCCAAGCGATAGTGAGTTTTGGAATAACGGTGCACTGCAGGCCGAAGCGCCACGTGTGGTATGATCGCTCCTTTTTACCCAGTAAAGCTGAGGTACACTAGGACCCAGCCGCTTCGCTTCTAAATGGTAGAAAAATTTGCCCAAGTGTACTAGGAAACAAGCGCATGAATGCTTGTAGCAACATTGTGCCCAAAGGCAAAAAACTGAACAGATGTATACAATTACTCCCTTAAAAAATGGACAAACTGACTGAAGTATATCCATAAATGCAATAACACTACAGCCATAAGAACAAATGAATTATTAAAGGTGAATGTCAAAAACATTAGTTTTCCACATAAGGCTTCCCTTCCAGTGGGCTGGGAGTGCGCTAGCCTAGACTCCACACCGAGATCTACTCCAGCGCTGCCGCACGGGCTGCTCGCCCTGGAAGGAAAGCCTGCCCCACCCGCTTTTTCTTTCAAATGCCGTGGTGGTGAACCTTTGGTCTGTGTGTTGTTTTTCTTTCAAGATGAAAGATGTTGATATATGAGTTGTTTTTTTCTAAACTGAAACCTCAGTATTTAGATTTAGTCAGAGTGCTGGCCCTTGGCAATAAGTGGATCTTGGATTGCAGTTTGGGCACTCGTCTCTTAGAGGTTTGCCATCACTTCTCTGTGGGTTAGTTCTGGACCTACAAAACTGTGATGTTGCATAGAAAGACAAGTCAACAAAGTTACATAAATTCTGCATTACTCCACTTATATAAAGTGCAAAACCAATAAAATTTAACAATAAGGCTGCCCGGATATGTGGTAAAACTATATACAGAAACAAGAGTGATTAACACAAATTCATCAGAGTGGCAAGCACTCCCTGGGGAGGGGAGTATCCAGTTAGGGAAGGTAGATACCTGATGGGGTTGGAGGGCTCCCAGGTGCTGAAGGGTTCTGTGTCTCAGTCCGAGCAATAGGGACTGAAGTATGTTATTATCATCCTTTGTTCTAGGTTTTTAAAATTCCTCCTTATATAATCCATGATGACTGATTTTTAAATAAAAGGACATCCATCCAAAAGTACTGCCTGCAATACCACCATAAGATCCGGACAGAGTGGATGCCAGGGTCTCAGGGTAAAGGGTCTGTGTCCTAAGGGGTCACAGAGGTGAGACTACCTCCTATATGAGGAGGTGGGAGGACCCCAAGAGAATCTCTCCAAAGTGCTTCATGAAGAAGCAAACTAAAATCACAAGATACCACTTACAGAGTGGCTAAATGTTTTTTAAAAGTTGACAACGCCAATTGTCACCAAAAACATGGATCAACTGAAAAGCGTGTGCACTGTTAATGACAAAAAATGTCATAGCTGCTTCAGAGAACAGTTTAGCAGTGTCTTATAATGTTGAATATACTCTTACTATATGATCCAGGAATATTATACCTTGGTATTTATGTAAGTCAAATGAAACCTGTGCTCATGCAAAAATATGCATATGAAGGTTTACAGTAGCTATGTTTTAAATGCCCTAAGCCAGAAACAGTCCAAATTTCCTTTTATTAGAGAATGGATAAAGAACTGTGGTATATCTGAACAGACTCAAAAGGCAATATACGATCCCATTTATGTGATGGGGAAGGTAAAACTCAAAGGGCAGAAAACAAAATTAGCCAGGGATTGGAGAAGGGGAGACATTGGGTACAAAGGGACATATAGGAATTTACTGGAGTGATGGAATGCTTCTAGATTTTGGTCATGGTTACAGTCACATGACTAAGTGGGTTTGCCAAAATTCACAGAAAATTACACACTGTACACTATAAAGTGTGAATTTTCCTCAATTTAAAAAAATCCTCATTCTTCCTGAAGCATGGTCCCATTTAAAAACCATCTCAAATGCTAAGGATCCAGATGCCAGATGACAATTTAATAGCTGTGTGAAATTTTGCCTTTGTTACTTTAACCCTTTCTCCCCATAGGCCTGACCCCACGTGAGCAAATATAGTTGCTAGGGAAAGGAGCTGAAAGGGTGGAAGAAGAAAGTGACTTCAGCCCACCATCTGCCTCACTGCCGCTCCCCCCCCCACCCCGTAGGCTTGTAGCCTACACCACCAGACCAGGGAGGAGAGGAACTCCCCACTGTCTAAAGATGAAGGCTTGCTTATTACATCGAGCTTGGCCTTTAACTGCTAAAGTGAGACACTTGTGCCTGACAGTCCAGAAAACCTATAGGATTGCCCTGAATTCAAATAAGGGGCATGGAAAAAAAAATCAGCCCCCAGGAAGGCTTTGAAGAAACAGTGGGAGAAATAATAAAGTGGCTTCATGATCATTCTCTATGGAGTCCAGTTTCTTCAATACAATAGTTAAACATGACATCAGTATGGTAATTACACAGGACTCTGCTGTAATCTCTACATGTGCTAACAGAATTCTTCATATGGCAAATGAATGAGATAGATGGTATTTATTATACATTAATAGGATATCATAGAAACTGGGCTCTATTTCCTAATGAGCCAGGACCAAACATGTTTCTGGAGGAAATGAATTGGGACCATGCTATAAGATAGGCAGGATGAAGGTATAATCTGTGATCTTACAGGCATTCAAATACCAAAGTACCAAAAGATGTAAGATCCTCACCAGAGGACCATTTGCCTGCTGTATATACTACTGTAATATTAATGCCTCATACAGGGAAAGAAAATACCTGAATGGATGAAACTCCAAGATGAAAATGGGAAAATGAGAAGCAGGATAGCCTCTTCTTTCTCAAGGTGTGAACAGTCAATCTTATTTAACCACAATCACGAGGATCTTATAAGCGAGGGGCGCAGGAACCTATGACAGTGGGTTAGGTCTCACTTTACTAAGGATACATCATCTAAAGTCTGCTCATGGGCAATGAATGGGCTGTGGGTGACCCAAGCAACCATAGCTGGAAATCTCTCTATAGGAAGTACAGACTGGAAGAAAATTTTGTTCAAACTCTCCATGGAGAATATATTTATTTATATTCTTCTTGCATACTCTAAAACGCACAGTGTGGGTTTTGTTTTTCAAAAAACAGTTGTGAGACTGGTTGATTTCTCAGAGATCTTCAGAAACATTGCCTTAGGTTTCAGCTAAGCGAGTCACAGGGATTGGTCATGAACAACTACAAAATTACAGGAGATCGAGTTATTATCCAACAGTTACTAGAAAAGCATTGAGAACACCAGACACACAGCGAGACGGAGGGTAAGAGAAGAGCGGATGCTACCGAAGTAAGAGGATTTCCATATACACGACTCAATGTACAGCATCAGAATTCTTTTACAGACAGCACACTTAATGCTTAAATCATTATTTTAAGGGCACTCTAATATAAATATGTGTCTCACTAATTTTAATCTTTTCTCTTTGGCTCACAAATGCACGAAAATACCATAAACAGTATTCAGAACTTACTTCATTAATATATAAATAAGATACATTACAAATGAGAAGAAAATACAAGGTGCCTCTTTTAACATGGTAAGTCTCTGAATATAAATCAGCAAATATTTCACTGACCTACAGTTAAACAGTGATTGAAATCATTACAAGTCTCCCCCCTGCCCAGGTCAGACAAGAGTAATATACACAGTCTACATGAAGTAATCGCTGGAAATACAGCAACGGTACACCTGTAAGAATGACCCTGCTATTCTTTTACCCTAACACGATACTAATGGGGAGGGCATGGCGGTTGTCATCTAGCCGTGCTTTTTCTCATCCGTCCTGCTTCAGATGGGAGAAACACTGGCAGTGAGGTCAACCCCCACCAGCAGCGTTGCCCTTGGTCCCTGGGACACAGTATTCTGGAAACTGTCTTTCCTGTGGTTGTTGGGTGAGCTGGTTTGCACGTTTAGTCCCTCAGTATCTGCTGAAGGTGAAATTCTCTTGGGGCAGGAGACATGCTGAGATCTAATGCTAAGCTGTACTCACCATATATATATATATGTATAGAGGGGTATATATAACTGTACATATATACGGTGTTCCTAATGTGCAACTTCTTAAAAAGAACAGTGTTTCCTGCTAATTCTAACAAACAAGCTTAGTAAGGTTGAAATGAGTATTCTTCAAGGTATTGTATTTTCCTTCAGTGAAATGGCCTATGTGTTTCAGCAACTTAGAGAGGTTTGTCTAGAGGGGAAAGGGAATTCCTACAAACTCCTGCTCTGCAAAGAGCAATTACAGATCCTGGCCCAGTCTTTCTATCTCTTCAATGAGGAAGTCGATGTCAGACTGGGTGGCAGCTGGGTTTGAGATGACCATCCGGAAGAAGTTGGCCTTGTCCCCCTGAGGCTGGTAGCCAACCATGGTTGTGCCTGACTCCATCATCAGGGCTTTGATCTTTGGGGCCACCTGGTAATGCAAAACAAAACTCACAATGGATATTAACACACACCCCCTTTTTAACAGTTTGACCCCATTTGTTTATACTGACATAAAAGCCAAAAAAAAAAAACCCACTTATATCTAGATGTCTTTATTTGTTCAATGGGTAGATGAATGAAATATTACATAAACATAATACCAACAACCCCAAATATTATAAAAACTAGATATAGAAATCAGTTAAAATGAATCAGCAATAGCGTAAACTTGGCCTTAGTAAAAAGACATTAGAGCAGGAACAGTTTAATGTAGAATGTTCCCGGGAATATGTACATCATTCACTTGCTGTGCATGGAATCCCTGTAATAAAGAGCACCAACCTCAGAGGTTGGACCAGCAGCACCCCGAGAAGAATGTAACAAGGTGGCTCCCCAACACACCAATACTGGAGGTCCACCTCAAGGCAGTATTTTTGATTTCTCCCCCTCTGGATGAGACAAAAAGCAAACCCGTACCCTGTGTAGTTTTTCCCGTCGCTCAGTGCTATCTGGAACACCTCTGAGGCTTTGTGGAATATACCAGAAACAGACGTTTGTGTGCTCAGGCTGTAGAGATTTTAGCAGAAAAACAAACCAACCAACCAAGTTATGGAAATTGAAAACTACTCCCAAACCCATAAGCATGCAACCTTAGGGGAAGTTTCTCAGGCTAAAACAGAGGCCCGAATGTCTGTCTAGAAGGCAGAGTGACATCCATGTACCTGGGCAGAAAAATGCCCGAGTTACTAACTCATACCCGGCTTGTGAGCAATTTCTCACAAGCAGTTTTCTACTTAACTAAAGTTGCCATCTTTAAACACTGAAATGTTAAAATAATTATATTTGGGTAATTGAAAAAGAGGCATTACCCATCTTGGCCTTTGTAGTGCCTCACATACAGAAAATGCTCAAGAGATCATTTTATTGATACAGAATATTTCATGGTTGATGTAGTTTTTCAGTTTCCTGCCTAGTTGCTGTTTGCTGGCACTGTGCCTGCCTCTGACTGGCTTGTGAGAAATACCGCATTTGTTTTTTCAGTCTGTTAGTAGAATATTTAAAATAGTGTGAAGAATCAGAGTGAAGTCCCACAGCGGAGATGGACAAACACTAGACCAGTGACTCTTGGGAGTTTTCCTAATAGTTAAGGCTGCCTGACAGATAAATGCCAAATGTAGGTGGTGTTACATTATACTGGGTTATAAGCAATGACATGATACTGAATTGTGAGTGGATTTTCTTTTATTGGCAACAGCTCTGAGTCCAGCTTTCTTGACTCAACTGTGAGCTGCATTAGGGCAGAGACAGCACGTGTTCTGGCCATAACTGATAACCCAGCTCCTGGCACGGAGTCTGCACACGGCAGGCAGTAAACGCTAGTGTGACAAACACTTCACTGTGCAATTGGTGTGTGAACTCAGGACAGAGACAATTTTATTTGGCTCTCCTCATAATCAGTGTACAGCAGAACCTAATTGTAGAAGCAGTCTTGGGAGGTAAGGATGTAACCATGCTCTAAGCTTCTTGGAACCAAGAACTATGTTATGATGGAGCCCAACTCAGGACAAACCCAAGAATGATAAAGGATTTGGATCTGCCGTGGGAAGACCTCTATTCTGAGATGGCTCCCTCAGAGCTGCATGGTTTTAGAAGACTGAAGGGGAAAAGTCATCCCAATGCGACCAGAAAAGGAGCTCACATACATGGAGAGAATTAAACAAGGAGTGCGTAAAAATGAAAATGGAGAAGCAGCTTGTGGCAATGTGCGAACCTTGGCTTCAGGAGGTTCTCTCAGTAGTAGTTCTGGAAGTGCTACATATCTGATCCATGATAACAACCTACCTCGCCATCGAAAACCATCTCAAATTCTTCTCTGTTTTTAATCTTGGCGTAGAGGTATTCAGCCAGTTCTAGGCATTTGTTGACCTGATTTT
This sequence comes from Hystrix cristata, assembly GCA_004026905.1. Lineage (NCBI taxonomy): Eukaryota > Metazoa > Chordata > Mammalia > Rodentia > Hystricidae > Hystrix > Hystrix cristata. The sequence continues at coordinate 58,871 of PVJO010004119.1, forward strand.
CAAATCCCACTGTGCCCTGTTTTAAAGAGAAAGGCTGACAGTCAGTTGTATTTCCCTGTGATGGGCACTTGGGCAGGCTACATTGTCCTTGTCTAAGGGGAATGTATACAAGAGTCTTCGTGGCGATAAGAAGAGCCATGTACTTGAGTGGTACAGCGTCTTCTCTGCTCTACAGCAATGAAATGAAATGTCCTGTCTTCTCTTTGGAAGATGCTCCAGTCTCTGTGCAGGTTTTCTCAATGGGGCTTTTAGCTTCCTGCCTCTTATTCACAGTCTGGACTCAAAACTTCCTTCTGGTTTGCTTTAGAATAGTGCTACTCATAGTATCATATCTGGACAGAGGTCCATCCACAAACCGTAACTGGTTCAGGATGAGATGAGGACAGAAATTGAGATTAGGCATTAAGAACTTTTTAAAGCAGTTTGACAAAGTAATTTTATGTCCATTTACTCTAATTTTTTAAAAAGCAGCTTAGATTTTATATGTTTCCTCTTTCACTTTTGTAGCAATTTATCTTTATTATATTGGTCCAGACAGGTTGGAAGAACAAATGGTTCTTTATCATAGAAACTTTGAAAGACCTGTCTTTGAACCTGGCTTCTCCAATCCCGGCCAAACACAGCTCACACCCTCACAGGCAGGCTACCTTCCACATTACACAGTATGATCCCTTTCCTTTGATGGGCGAGCAGGAAGACGGGGAAGCATTGGTCTCAGTGCATGCCCCAAGACTGTAATAGCTCCAACTATTGACAAACTAGTTGAGCATGAGTTTCAAAAGCCAGGGTGACTGATTACTAACAACAGCATGAGGGCTATTGAGTGGGTTGGTGTTAACAAGGAGAGCAGATGCACGAGGCTTGCGGAGAGCTAATGGGCCTGGGCAGAGTCCAACACTGAGAAATCATGAGCTTCCCCAAGTGCTGTCCCTGCTGACTGTCTGCTGGGAATGAAGCCCACACCAGGATCCCGCCTCTGCAACCAGATCTGAAGACAGTTCAAGAGGTCACTGCCAGGCAAAATGAAAACACAATTACTGTGATGGGCTATGTGGCCATTACAGTATTTCCAATGGATAGGCTCCTCTTCTTATTGCTTATATGCTTAATACAGCTATGATTACTTTATGGTAGAAATGAAACTCGGACTCTTTCTATAGTAAGACGAATGACTTCATGAGGAAAAAAACTAATAATCTGCCAAAGTTTTCCTACAGAAGAAATACTTCATTAGATATTTTGCCAGAAAACCTTGTTGTTTTGGTATTATGTGGTCCTAGCCTTAAACAGAGAAATTATTGTAAATAGGTAAATAAAAACAATGGATGTGATGTAAATCTGTGAAATTTTAAAACTGCCTTTACTTCAGTGTATAAAAAATCTTTTGAGATAGCCAAGTGGTAATCTTCTCCTTTACTTATATTTTGGGGAAAATTCCAATAGTTGGCTTTTTCCTACATACAGAGATGCAACTGAAGAGGTTAATGACTGCCAGTGCAGCACGCTTCAGTCTAGTAACAGGATTTCTTAGAATAAAGTATGCAGTTTCCAGTCCCCCACACCACCAAAAATGTTTTTTAAATGCAGTTTTCAGAATAGCATATAAAGTACAAATAATAGGGAAACCACTATTTAAGTAGAACTTAAAACTGTCATATATAGCCCATGATGAGAGGCCTCATAAAAGAATTCAGGATTCTGCTCAAGAGTAATACAGTAGTTTTATTTTTTATTTCTTTCTTTATATCTGCACCAAATAATTTTAGCACCCCTAAAGACTGCTATAGAAATTCTTATCTTGGCATAATTTTTAGTGTTACAAGAGAAAGTTGTAAGAGAATTTCATTATAATTCAAACTGAGGAGACTGAACTGAAGGAGAGAGAACGTGACATAAGATAGTTATCTCATTCATAAAGAAAAGAGAGTGAACTCGAGTATCAGGACACTGATTAGACACATAATTAAATTATCTACACTATATCATAGCCTCTCTTTCACCAGCCAGTCTGTGCACATCATACTGCTGTTCTATTTCTTGGATTTCCCCTTGCATACCTTTGCTTTCCACATCAGCCAGAACTTGAAGATGTCCACGTGGCGGCCACACTGAATTGCCTTGTCCCCAGTATCATAGGAGACATCATATTGCTTGTCAGGCTGGAAGAGGTACCCTGCACACATCTGGTTGCATCCTTGGAGTATACCCTATTGTGGGAATCAAAATGGGTACATCTGTATCCGGGGATCAGAGATGTGGATAGGAGGAAGGATCTGGGGTCATGTGCAGACTTTCTTTTGATGACTTTCAGAGTCCTTGCACCTGTCCCGATGTCCTCTAAAATCAATACCTACAACAAGGGGCCCCTGTCCCTCCAAGGGACACTTGGAAGAGTGTGGGCATTGTCTGGGAAGTGTTATGGCACTGAGTGCACAGGAGTTTAGAATATAAGCCTCAAAATTGGGTGGGACTTTTCTCATGCTGTGCAGAATTTTCTTACTCCAAAGCCTTCCCCATCTCTGGCCAATTTGCAAGATCTCCTACGAAGTTAAGGGGGGGCTTTACATATGAGAGAAAGAAAGAGCCTAAGTGGAAAGGTAAGTGAAAGGGAAGAGCCACTACTGGCTAGAGACGGACTTGTGGGTGCCTAATCATGCTGCAGTTCATGAAGCAACAGTGCATTGAAGGGCAGGAGCCCACTGCTAGGTGTGCAAAGAAGGGAGTACGGCAGTGACTCACTAACAGAACGTCTTGATCCACATTCCTTATTTTCCTCAGCAGGTACTTGTAGTTCTTATTCTAATTTATTTCAGCTCCTGGGACCATAAATTCATACCAAGAATTCAAAGTATGTCCCAGTGAGCACTTTGTTTTCAGTGAGGACAAAATCAGTTGAGTGTCTCCCCTGATCACTCACATGTTTGTGTACACAAAAGAATACTCGATTAAACAACATGTCTGTCACTGCCAGGGCTCTGAGGACTGTGCAAAGAAGAGGGAGGGGACAACAAGAGCCAAGAGAGAATGAGGGTCAGCTATGAGGACAGGGAGGACAGCACGGCCACCTCGGGCAGGGCCGCCACAGCCACGACTGTGATACTGTGATAGACCCTGCGCCGCCCCCTCCTTGTGCCTTCCGAGGATGTGCAGGCCGCTGCCTGTCTGGAGGGAGCACCGACCTTCTCCCTGACGAGAATGGCCGAGCACTGGAGCAGCACGCCCATCATCTTGTGCGGGTTCCAGGTGACTGAGTTAGCCCTGAAAGAAGCACACGATGCTCTGAGGAGAAGTGCTGGAGGGAGAGAGGCAGCTTCCTGTCAAGGAAGACACCACCCAGCTCCACTCAAGTCACAGATGTTTTTCATGCTGTTCTCCTAAACTGACTAATCAAGTAGCTAACACATTCTTGCAGGCAGTCTAGCATTACAGTGCAGATTGCATCTTCCATATAACTGCTATCAATGATAGCTGCTATCTATAAAGAAATTTTCATGTGTCCTGAGAGCTTTAGGTAGGTACCAAGACGGTACGGTGCTTAACAACTCAGGCTTGGGAGCCAGCCTATCCAAGTCTGAGTTTTTGCTCTGATGTTTGCTAGCTGAGGCATCTTAATAATTCCTCTGTGGCTCAGGTTTCCCATCTGTAAAATGGGAAACCTCCCTCACAGAATTGAAGAAAGACTAAAACAAGTTAATAAATACCAAATGCTTATAGTACTGTCTGGAATACACAATTCCCATGATATATAATTTTTCACAACCCTCTGATATAGATACTATTATCATATTTAGGTAAAGAAGCTGATGTACAAATATGTTAAATATACAAAGTCACAGAGCAAGTCCAGGAGTCTAACTGCAGAGCAGACTTCGGATTTCTGTCTGTCTTTCTATTCTTATTTATAAAATGGGCTGATGAGGTGCACCTCCATACTTAGAGGGAAGTATGAAGAGTGACACTGAAGAGCAAGAATCCACTGCAATATTCTAGACTTTGACTACCTAGCAGTGTTGTTTAAGTGCTAAGTGAGCATGATTTTGCCAGTTTGGGCCACAACGCTAGCTTAACCAGCTGGTCTCCTAGCAACCGCATCTCTTAGAATCAATTAGGTGGTTAAGGAGCACACTAGGCCATCACACAAACAACTGAGTGTAATGTATGATGATCACAACTTGGGAAACTTGCTTCAGTGGGTTACAGACACCTTCCCAATGGCCTGGCCCACAGCTGGGCTCTGTGTTTCAATACCCGTGAAGGATACTTCTCCTGACGTAGCAATTGCCTCAGAATTATACTGCCTCTGTTCTCCTAGCACTAAGTCCTCATTGTGAATTTTTAACCTCTTTTTCTGATTTAGGCCCTTTAGAGGGGAACTCATTTAGTACATATATGCACTGCATTTCAAGGAGAAGAGAGAAAGGTCTGAAGTATTTTTCCCTTAAGTGTGTAAGCAAGAAAACCTGGTGAAAGAAATCTGCAAAATGTCTCAAAGAGTTAACTGATTTCATGAAAAACTGCTGATCTCATGAAAAAACATGTGCATCAAGCCACATTTGGAAGGTAGTGAATTCAATCAATTTTCTCATTGCTATCACTTATCAAGTCATTAAAAATTATATTTAGATCTCACAGACTGTCTTAATGATTTTCTAAATGTCTAAAAGGTCTGAAATAATGATTCTGTGCTGCTACAAATGGAAAGTAAAAGACATGACATGGATTCAGTTTAGAAGACACATGCTTTAAAGTGTTAAAACAGAAAGTCTAGCGTGCAAAATGTTTTAAGTTTTCCTAGATTTAGGAAAGGAAAATGAATATTGCCTGAGAAATCTATAGTTATTGTATTATCCTCATCTACATTTACTATATTATCCTCCAAGTTATAGGGCCATATAGTTATGCTTCAGAGAGTCAGACTCTCTCAGCTTGATGCTGGCCTTTCGAAATTGAGGAAAAAGGGAGGAGGCATAGTGCAGGTAATGAAAGCCAGAGTCCTTGCTGCAAGAGAAGTACTGGTCTGCTATTATGGTACTTGCTCCCCATCAGTCTCTCCAATCTTAGCATGCTCTTGCTCCCTCCCACTTTGCTCCAGTCCTTCTGGCCTCTTTGATGGTCCTCTAGCTTGCTAAGAATAGTCTTGTCACAGGACCTTTGCACTTGCTATTCCCACTGCCTGGAATATTCCTTCCCATATCCTTGCTTCTTGCTTGTCTTTATCCTAGTATCTGCTGAGATAGGTTAGGTGGAATTGAGTGTCTTGCTGCTTTCCCAGGAGTCAGGTAGCTTACTGAAGAAGAAGAATAAAAGGAATCAGTGGGCTTTCCTGTACTCACAGCAAATTCTGATTTCACCTCCAATCCCCCACAAAGATTAGTCTGTCTTTTCTCCAGCCAGGACACCTGCAACCTCATCTACTGTTATGCTTATCACATAGTGTTGCAATTATTAGTTTCTGTCTCTTTCTAAATTATGAACTCACAGAGGACTCCTTTGACTGGGAAATCCATCCTAAAATAAGGGCTCAGTAAATGTCTACTGAACTTAGACTGAAGTAAGATGTTGGGAATCAGGCTGGGGAGGTGCAGGCTGACATTAGAGCACAGTGTGTGAAGTGTTCTGGATGCAGGGAGGCCTAGCAAGCTCGCCCGTACCTTTCTATGCCGCTCAGCTTATGGCGGTGCTTCCTGGACATGAGCAGCCCACCGCCCCAGGCAGCCTGTGAGGACAGAGAAAGGAGAGGGAGAGGGAGCAGCGCCATTGACGAATCTAAATCCAGCCAGTTACTCCGCACCTCTAGTAAAACACGAGGAGGAGGGGAAAAGGCGAAAAACAAGCTTCTCTGACAAAGGGAGCCCATGCTGACTGTTCAACCAGCTCAGGGAGCTGTGACTATTTGCCATTGTCATTTCCTTACCAAAAGTTCCTCCAGTATAATATCAGAGTAGCACTCTGTGTGATACAGGTAAGCCAGGTCTGAGCATGATGCCCAAGGCACAAGATCTAAAGGCCCAAAGTACTATGGAGAGCCAGGGCTACCCCAACCCCCCCAGGGGGCCATGGAAACTCTAGAAGTGACACAAAGGCTGGCACACTGTCTGCTTCTCCTTACAAGAGAATTCTAACAGCTCCTGAGAAACTCAGAAAGCAGCAGCTCCCACCAGCTCCCACCAAGCTCCAGCAGTAGCAAGACATTTGTGTAGGACCATGATGCACGTCTACCGGACAGCTAGGCATGTTATGTGACACAGCACTCTTAGTCATTTGTTCAACAGCAGGACAGATTTCCCCAGTGTCTAGTTGTGAGAAGTTAAATCCACAAGAGAATGGACAGAGAGAAAGAAAAATATACACCCAGTCACACAGGTCAACATGCACCATTTGCATTGCTGGAAAAGTTCAGAAGTATTTCTTAGTTGATAATGCCTTCCATATTTTTCCTGCAGGTAGCAGATAGGCATCTTTTTTGGAAAAGTATCATAGATGTCTGGGCAGCAGGCAGGTAGCTAAGGGTTCACATTCATGGCCACTGTCTATACACGCTTAGATTTTTTTCCCCTCTGAAATCAGCTACATTTTACTTTGTAGCCATTAGTTCAAACAAAGTAAACTGGGAAGCCAATGGAAACCATATTCTAGGGGGAACCACAGAAGACATCGATTGGCCGGTAAGGACCTTGATGCATCCCGCAGGGTGTACAGGTCTGTGGTAGGTACCAGTCATGAGAGGCTGGCTGGAGGCCGGGGAAGAGTCGGAACTAATGCAGCATACAGAACAGGCCAGCTGGGGTTTTGGGAGCAGCTTGAGGCAAATCATAAAGCAGAGCTGTTTCTGCCCCCTCCCCCAATGGACTGGGCTGCTCTGTGAATTATAGCACTTACATCAACATGCAGCCAAAGGTTATATTTCTCACATATATCTGCAATCTCCTGTATCGGATCAAAAGCTCCATAAACAGTCGTGCCAGCAGTTGCATTGACGTAAAGAGGAACATATCCCTATGAGGTGAGAGAGAGAGAGAGAGAGAGAGCTGATTAGTGCTTTTGGCCTTTCTCATTTGCTCATTTCACATGAAGTAGAACGCAATGATGTTTATTTTAAATAGTGATATTCAGCCCAGCTGGTGTGGTATCAGATACTATGTCTAGTAGTATTTTCTGTTGGCTCATTCACTCATTCTTTCATTTATTCAACAGATTATTTTTAGTGACTTTGATATACCGGTTTCAGTTGTGGGTGCTACTGAGATAGCAGTGGGCCCAGCAGGTGAAGAATTCTCTCATTGCAGAGTGTATATTCTAGCAGGGGAGCGCAATAAAATTAAATAAGATCCTAGGCGATAAAATTAAATAAGCAAAAGATACAGTATGTTTGAAGGAGATGAGTTCTGTGACAAAAATAAAAAAAGAGCAATAACAAGTGTTTGGAATAAAGAGCAGGTATTACTACCAATACTTCACTTCTGAATATCATCTGCTATTGTCTGCTAGGTCTGTGCTATGCTATGTGTATTGATATAACAATTAAATGGAACCATTGTTTGGTTATTTAAAACAGGTCTGTGTACTGCAAAAGGTAAAACACCAATACATGGTGAAACAACTAAATTAGAGAAGGAGGCACAAGAAGGAACACAAAAAGACAAAGTGTCGGTAAAGCTACCTGGCAGTGATTTGGGGATACATGTGTGCCATGAAATTTTTGTATTTAATAAAGTTTGTTGAGGTCAGATTTGCCAAATACCATGGGCCATCTGCTAAGGCATGGAAGAACTTTGCTAAACAGAGTTCTAAGGTAAAATGATGTTTATTAATATAGGGATATGCCCAATGAGAAACAAGAAAGAAGTCTGAATGTCTTCATGATGCCTAAGTAGTTGATTTATTGAGGAACAGCAACTGACCACTTGGCATAAAGAAGATACGTGGCTTACTGACTAAATTTTTCATTTATCAAAAACACAAATGGATGTTTTATAGACACAGCTTTGAGATCAAATCATTTCATAGTTGGAAATAATCAAATATCTGAGAATATAATTTTAGAAACAATAAAATTATCTTATATTATCAGATTTTTATTATCTAGGTCAGAAAGAAGGTATTTTTTAAAATTTATTATCACTGGAGTTTAGACGCCCTGTATTGTACATACTTTTTGCTTGGCTTCGAGAATTTTTGCCTCTAAATCAGCTGGAATTATCTTTCCCCTGTAATTATTGTAAAAAGAGAGAAATTAAAATGAAGACTCAGTGAGATTGCACATGAAAAAAATCTTTAGCAGCGGCAAAAGTAATTTAATCGGATATTTTCAACAGACCATTAGCAGCTTGGCACACTGTACTCAGCCAGTCCTTAAGCACAATAAAACAAATTTAACAGATGAACACATTTAATACATCAAGAACCTAATATTCACTCTCCCCTGCCTACCTTTCATTGCACTTTATCAAAATCACATTGTCAGTTCCAAAGCCAAGTGCAGCTCCGGCTTTCTTTATGGAATAGTGACTCTGCAACAGACAGAAGCTTGAGGTTAAAAGTTAGCCCCCTGGAAAGCAGCACACTCCATGAGAAAAAGCCCGCAACTCACGTGTTCTGAGGTGAAGAGGACCAGTTTGGGCACGGCCGCCATGCCCTTTGTCTTAACTTCTGGGAAGTACTTGTAGCGAGCAGCCATGATGCTGTACATGTTGGATATGGCTCCTCCTGTCAGCAAGCAGACATAGTGGGAGATGTTGGGGCTTTTTCATTATTATTTCTAACAAAAAGGCTGAGCTGGTGTCTCAAGATAAAGTAGGTCAGGAAAGATAATACTCTGACTGGTTTGGCTGGCTTCCCTAGTGCCAGGGCTTGTCTCTGGACCCTTCACTCTGGGAATACAGGTGGTCACACTCATTCCCAAAGCTCTGTAGGCAATTTGGCTGGAGGTTATTTACTACTCCAGTGCCCTTCTCAGTAGCAGGCCAGACAAATATAAGAGGAGGAGGCAGTGGCTGCAAACAGATGGGTGAGTTACAACCTTCCAGCTTCCACTTTCTGTTCAATCTATTTACTGAAGAAAGATGAATCTGTTCCATGAGTTCAGAAAGACAGAGAAAGAGAGAGTAATGGAGCCTACAAAAGGAAACAGTGACATTGCTTGGCTACAGCCTAGGTACTCTCTTCAAAGAATACCCCAACTGAGTTACTGAGTCATTGAGGACAGCTCTAAGTTTCTCTAAATAAAAACAAATACACGTTTACCAAAATAAAGACAGAAGGAAAATTGAGGTAATTAGGTATGTCTAGCCACATAAAATAGCCACTTTTGTATCAATTACCCGAGAATGATATAGGCAAATGCACGGTTTGCTTGAATTGCATGAACAATTGTATCACTTATTTCTCTCCCTTCCCCTTCTTCACAGTCACACTGACTCTTACACCATGTGTAACTTCTTCCTACCTCCAAGAACACTTGTGCTTGTAAAGATTCTTATCTACTTTGAACTATAGATTTGGGCTGAAGTCAATTGGTTAATTGCTAATCTTGATCCACTGGCCCCTAGCACATCAGACCGACGTTAATGGAACAGTATCTTTGCATGATGCAGACACAGATTTTGTGAATTTGTACAGATTTAGGCATAGCCTTTGTTGGTTAGTTCATAGAGAATTTGGAATTCTTGGTAGCCTTCACCCTGGCAATGATAGGTAGGCAAGAGTGGAAAAAAAAAAAACCTTTAATGGTCGTTATTCTTCCACTAGACCATGTTTTATTTAATGTTCCAAGAATTCTGAGGATCCACACTGTAAACCTGGAGGACAGTCAAGAGGAAAAGAAGAGAAACCTACCAGGAGAAAATATCCCATCACCATCTTTACTTGACCATCCAACTATCTCTCTCATCTTCTTAAGTGTTATTTGCTCCATGAGGACAAACACTGGTGCAATTTCATATGTAAACCTGGAAAGGTGGTGAGAAAAAGGATCAAAATAAAGAAGTCAAGCCCCTTATTTTGGGAACACAGATGACTGGTTTAGTACTTGTATTTGGGTTCTAAAATAAGATGCTCAAAACCACTAAAGCAATTCATTTCCTGGAAATGCATTAAGTCGCCAATTATACAATATCAGAAACCATCCTGGGTTACTGAGAGAGGTGGTCGAAGTATCTACTCTCTAATACATCACCAGAAAAATAGATTTTCATCTGTCTTAGGTGTGGATTACTCAGAATAACAGAAAGAAAGATAATGAATTTTCTCATCTCTTATCTTTCAGGTTGCAGGACAGTGTAAATATTAACTGAAAAATATGTATTCTAAGTTCTACTTACAATTCGTTTGCAACGTTAAAAAATAAAAGACTGCCAGTTTCACACCTGTAGAATCTATAAAAGCCAGAGCCAAAGTCTATATTTTAAAAACAATGCAAACAACTGAGAGCTAACTATGAAGATAATTGGAAATACTGACCCATTTTTAAGATCTCAATATAATTATCTACATAGTTTTTCTACTAATAATCCCCAAGGACAAGTATGTATGTATAATTCTTTAAAGTCAGTATCTGTCAAGAATAATTATAAGTGATGATTTTCTAATTACAAATTATAAATAACAAGAAGATAGTCACCTGGCACAGACAGGTAACTGTGGCATCAGATCTGTCTCCCAACAAACTAATGTAAAAGTAGCAAGCCATGCTTTTTTCCAAAGCTGAGCCACTTTATGGTAGACTGTCATTAAAACAAGATCATGGAACCAAACAGGACCTCAGAGAAATCAAGGAAGTTCCATCCACAGATAACAAAGCCAGAAGACAAAAAGAGTCTTACTAAGCCCAGAGGCTCTTTGTCTTTCTTTTGCTTGAACTTCTTAAGCATCAGGACCTGTTTGCTAGGCTCAGATCATCCTTGCTGAAGAGAGATGCCTAAGCTGACTCAGGCATGACACAGGGAGGTGTTAGCATTAGTTAGGGTGTTGGGACTGAGTGCCAAAGTCAAGGACTAATGGGGATTCTTGCTTTCTAGTTACTTAGAAAAATCTATTTGCAAGGATGAGATAGCTATTGTAGGATCCTCAGTACATGTCTGTTGGTAGAAGGATTTCATTTCCAAAAAGAATATGCCCGTTTTCCTCGAGAGGCCCCTGGAAATTTAGGACGAAGACCCTTGGAAACCATGTGTTCAGTTACCATCACCTCTGGAGATCACAATCATGCTTTGGTTCTGCTCTGAGCCCCATCACCGTAGCAACCAACACTCATGTCTGATGGCCTGATAAAGGAAGAAGAAGAGAAGGATTCCTGGTTTAGCCTGTGCTGCTGAGTGTACCAAGAGGCAAACTCATGATGTGCTTCCACCCATCCTTGGATAAATGTATTATCGATGGTTTCACTGATTTTTGGAAATGTTGGAATAGCAAAATTGTTTGCATGGTGAAGAGGTACTGGTGGCAGTGTGTGCTAGAATCTCATAATGCCAAACAAGAAAGCACTCTGGAGGAAGGCAAGGAACAAATAGGATCAAACATCATAGTATCAGAACCTTTTCAAGGACTGGATGAAAGTGTAGTTAGAGTCAAGTCCGTGTTAAATGGCCAGGCAGGAACCACATGGGGAATGGAGAAGGCATGGTGCTAGCACAGGGGTCTTGGTTCAACTCTGTGCTTCATGATTAGAATCAACTTAGGACCCAAGTCTTCAGGAATTAGTCTTCCTACCTAAGGACCAAGAACATGGCCATTACTCTCAGGATCACCAACAGGAATCCTGAGTTCAATCTGGGAACAAACTGATCTCATTGATTTCAAGTTCCTCATCTATGCTAGCTACTTGATTCCTGCACCTTTCTTTCAGTTCTGTCCAACAAATACTGACTGAATGACTGTCCTCTGTCAGGCAACATCCTGTGTATGGAGGAGACAATGATGTTATAAGACACCATTGCCAACCTTGAGGAAGCTTACTATGATAGCTCCAGCAACTGATTTGCGACTTTAGCTGCATCTAGATAGTCCCTGCCTGTGTCTGAAGGACCGATTATTCCACAGCAAATTCCAAGCTTATCCCGACTTGTAAACTGAGTCCTGACATCCTTCGTCTCCTAGATGCTGGAAGATTGGTCCATGGTTGTTGATCTACAAGTAGGCCTGACAAACAGGGCACCATGGTCTTCCCTGTTCCTGATACTCTTTCTCACCCTTCCTCCCCAGTCTAGGCCATGTTTAAGATGGGAATGGTGGGGGCGGGTGAGCCTCCACTTCGAGCCTTATACAGCCACCCTAGAGCAGTGGTTCTTGATTTAACTGGGGTCACAGACCACTGTGGGAATCCTAAGGAAGCTACAGTCCCTATTTCCAGGTAAAAGATTAGGATACGCACATTATTTTGTGTACAATAATAAGAGATTTTCTTACAACCTTGATCCCAGGTTAGGTTCTCCTCTAAATGACAGATGAAAGCAGATGAAATCAAGAGATCAAAGGTTAAATGTGGATTCAGAAGAAGCTGATTAGATGCTAAAGTCAGAGTACAAGATTACATTTCAGATTCAGAGAGCAAGAAACTAAATCTGCACAAAGCTTTGGGTTATAGCATAACAACACAGGACTGGAAGGATTTAAACAGTAAGATGGTGACATTCATGGAGTGACACTAAAGGAGAATTCTGAGCCTTTCTAAATTCTGAGTAGGGAAGGGATCAGCCCTTTTTCGGGGTTCAGCTCACTTTCCCAATGGGATTTACTCAGAACCAGGACAAAGTGTCAAGACACTGAATTTCCCTTGTGGCAGAGTCTGCTGGTTGCTAACCATATTAGTTTTCTCTTGCTTCATTAAATTTTATTTAGGGATGTAGTTTATCCAGATCAAAGACTATATTTTCTAGCTTTCCTAGCTGCGGCCATGGGGCTAAATTTTGACCAAACAATTGCTATGGGAAGTTGTATGTGACTTCTGAGATTTCAGCAGAAGGAAGTATGTTCTCCTTTTCCTGCCCTCCTCCCTCCCTTTCTTCTTTCTTTCCTTCTTCCTTCTAAGGTCCTTCACTTCTTCATTCTTTCCTTCCTCCCTCCTTCCTGAGTTCTAGAACACAGAAGCGATGGCCAGAGCTCCAGCAGTCAGAATTCGCCGTGAGGCAACCACATGCTACAATCTGAATCACAAAGGCACACAGAACCTGTGTGCTGGCCACTGTCAAACTGGGGACATCTTTAGTGAGAGAAAGACTATCTTGAAAGTCCTTTTAGACTTCCTCTCCTCACAGATGTGGCGAGTAAGACATCTTCACTGTAAAAGATGATACACGTGAGGAGAGGTTAGTGAAACCTCTGTTGTCCAGAGATGATGAGAGACAGAAACAAAAAAGCCAAAAGGCTGAAGGGAAGGAGTCCTCAATGGCACTAGTGACCCGGGGGGTGGCTGCCTCTCCTAGGTGCATATACGGTGCCTTGTATACAGTTGGCACTTAGGATTGCAGCCTTTTTCAACCTTCGGGACCGTTTTGTAGGATGACTATTACTGTCCCCATTTTCCTGATGAAGACACTGAGGTTCAGAGAGATTTTGTGATTTGTGTTAAGATCTCACAGAATTGTAGTCCTTTACATCACAACTGCTTTCCTATGACAAATGCGAACTGGTCACTGCAGGCTCCCCTCTAACAGGCTGCTCAATAGTACATGATGACTGATAGCTCCCACAGAAAATTTCTCCTGTGTAACTTCCATGAAAATAAAGCACTAGATGCTTGCAATCATAACCTCCTGGCAACGGGCTGTGAATGAGCCTGCCATTAAGATTATATATTGCCCTCAGGTGTTGGAGGGCAGGTTGCTGTTTATACTTGAGCGCTGCTCAACCTGCACAGCTGTTCTTGATTTTGGAAGAAACGTGCTGGAGGGGCCAAGGCCAATCACACATTTGCAAAGTTTTCTTTGGATATTTACTGGGTCCTTGCTTAGAAGAGTAGATCTCAAAGTTTCACGCACAAGCAGGTACAAAAGCATGAACATAAATGTTCTTTCTTTACTAATAGTCAGACACACTTTGACAGTTGAATGAGGACAGTGGATGATTCTTTCAAAAGCACTATACAGAGGAATATAGTAATTATTCTCTATTACCATCGCCACCCGAACTCATTAAATGCAGGTTAAAAAAACAAACAATAAATAAGAGCATGCCATTAATTTAATCATGCTCTACCAAGAAAGATTCTTTTGCTATCCTTTCCCAGACTTATTTTGAGTGCTGTTCCCTGGAGGAGAAGGAACTGTCACCAGGGACGGAGTGCTGCCTAGGCTCCTACAGTGCTGCCACATTTCATGATCTTCCAAGGGAACTGGCTTCGAACAATTTCTAGATAATAGTTATTACTTCTTCAGACAAAGCGTTGTCTCTAGGACTGACAGAAACTATTTCACTATTTTAAATAACTTTCTCTATCGATCTGTTGGAATCGGATCATATTTTATAAATACCTAGTGTTCAGTGCAGTGGCAATTACGATGTGTCATTTAGTTGGATTGGCCTTGACCTCAGATGGCTGGGGCGTTTTAGCGTTTCACGACTGAGCTGAGGCAAAAGGATGGATTTTATGAACACAGACAAAAAAGGGAGAATTTGTGAGATCTTTCTGGTAGAAGAAAAGGCTTTTTGGAGAATATCTGGGCATAAACACTTCAAAGGGGTGAGTTCCTTTTATTTATCTTGAGATCGGCTCATATATTAGGAAGCCACAGCTGAGAGGTCTGCAGAATACACATTTAAAGATGTTTGGGGAAATCGGTGTCTGTCTTACTCTGGGTCCTTGAGCCTCAATGAATATATACATTTTACTCTGCTCTTCTCACTCATTTTCCGAATTGTTGAGTCCAAACAAACAAGTAAACTGTATTTTCTAATTTAAATTCTTCCTTAGCATTAATAGATGCCACGATTAGGCATTAGAGTCTTTTTTCGAGTTATAACTAGCACATTGTGGTGTTTGTGCTTGCTGATATACATAGTTTTATCCCACAGACCATAGTACAGCAAAGATTGCAAAGGAGAGCTTTTTGTTTGAGGAGATCATCTGACTGATTGTATCTTTGACTTGAATTTCTCTCAGCCCTTTGAAATCTCAGTGATCCAATGTGGACACTTTGTGAAGTTACCCATGACTGTCAGCAAGGAGCATGAAAACTATTTTCATTTTTTAATCAGTTGAATTTTTTATGCCTTTTAGCACTAAAGGCTTCACTTGTCATATTTACTTTTTATATTTTGTCAGTGTTCTTTTAAGTCATCAAACAAAACAAGAATCTTTAATTAATAGAAACTTTTTCTGAATATAGTTTTAGTATTTCGAGTCACAGCATAAGACACCTTTGGAACATATGGATGATAAATAATGTTTAAATGTCCTTCTGGTTTCATGGTTGGTCATAGTTTATTAAAGAAAAATAGAGTACCTCGAACTTTAATAACTTACATTTTATCTTGATGTCACGTGGAATAGCTCATCTTAATACCACTGTTTCACCTAAATTCATTTTTCAGAATCTACTTTACCATGAACTTAAAAAAGTGATTGTAACAAATTATCATAAGAAATTTGTTTCACTGTTTTTCCCCTGGATACTTTAATCACCTGCAGTATCACTGTCTGGGTGTGTAGTGGTGAAACACTGCCCTAGAGCTGACAGAAAGACACAGTCACTAGGCTACAACAAGGCTCCATCATCTTGTAACCTGTCCCAAGAGGGCACGTGTGTGCAAAGGAAGTACTGGGGTGATTGCAAGAAGGCTACCTAGGCAGTGCTTGTACTCCACAGCCTTCGAGTCAGTTTCATAGAAATTACAAGAACTTAGAAATAAGTGAACGCTTTGTCTACATAAATAAGTATGGATAAAAATGTCAAATTCCGCAAAAAATAATTAGCTATTTTGAAAGGAATATATAAGGTATCAGTACCAGCTGCATTTTGTTTTAGAATTTTTTAGTTAAGCAATAGGTTGATCAAATTGATTTGTGGCTTTATGGCAGCTCTAGTTTTGGAGAAAATACAAGCTATCTGATGAGGATAAATGTGCTTGGATGAGAAAAGAAACTAAGATCATACCCAAAACCTGACCTTTTTTAGGTACACTGTGAAAGAAGCAGAGTCTACTAACATGAAATTTCATACTAAATTTTGAAAGCTAGAGATATTTTATCATGACCACGCTCTTACTAAGTTGTATTATTCAGTTCCAAAAATACTTTAAAAAGTATTTACTATTAACTGTGAGAAAACTAGAAGACTTTAAGAGAAAAAAATGATCAGGGCGACTTTAATAAAATAGAACAATTAGAATTAGACTTTTAAAGGAACAAGCACAGTCATACATCATGGTTGCCGATATGAAAAGAATGAGACTTACATATTGGTATTGGCAGTTGATGTCAGCCATTCTCCAGCTAAGCCAATGATATCCAGTCCAGTGGAAAGCTGGTTGAAAAATCGAGGGTGACCTAGAGAGGTAACAGGCAAGCATCAAGGTAAATCTGGGTTTTCAAGCTATCTTCAGAGCAAGCACCTTGTCTTACCAGACCACACTGATGAGGTCTCCATCCATGGTCTAATAGGGTTACCCAAGCACATTGGAAAAGAAAGCGAAGGTTGACCCTTCCTATACCAACCATTAACACAATGACGTCCCGTGAACATCATGCTTAATGTTTCTAAAGCATCATGCTTTTAAGTTAAAAAAAATCGAGTGTCATGAAAGTAATCATGCTTTCTAACATTTTATCTACTGACTTCCAGATGAACTCCTCCACGGCATTTATTTTTTAATTACAAAAGAGAATGTGGTGTCCTGACTTTTTCCTAAGTGTTTCAATTTTTAACTCAACATCCCAAGGATTTTAATGCCCAAATCAAGATTTGCTGATGGAGAAGAGGCTGTAGGCCTCAGCGTTCTCAGCTCTATGGACCAAATCAGACTGGGGAAAGACCAACTCTGAATCTGATTCTGGTGCTGAGGGCATCCCATCACTCTCTGGGTCTCTGTGACAAACATGATGTCCAGTGTTGGTGTGTCTTCCCAGTATACGGTTAGGTGCCCATTAAACCAACTTGATAGCTGTGCTGACCTAGGATCCGCTCTGTGGAATGAAGACACAGTCCTCCCTCACTCTTGCACGACTGGTGAAGTGATTGTTATTGCTCTGCTACTCTAAAGCCCTGAGCAACCCACAGCGAGCTCTTACAGGTTTTGCCCTCAGCAAATTTGGGACTGTTGCCACGTTCTTACCAACTTGGCATTCACTGAAAAACCCAACTCCACATTTGCAGGCTTGGCTCGGCTGTCATGAAGGAGTCAACACAATAGATTATCTAGGGATGTGTGACAGAGGACTTGTGTGAGAAAGATTTGCTGACTACTCTGTTTCCAGAGGAAATTGCCTTTGCCTCCGAAATAACTGTCAGAGAATATATTCGAATGCTCCTGGTCTAAATCCCTTCCCTGAGAATGTGCATTCTTCCCTAGATGAAGGGGGTTCTCATCCAGAACATCTGGATTATGATGCTTTTATACTAGGACATGTCAATCCTTTAATATCGAGTCCTCAACAAATAATACTGATTTTTAAAAGAAAAAAAGGGAATCAAAAAATAGTAAACATAGTGTACACATTGAGCCAGATTCCAGATGTTCATGTAGACTGGCCTAAATACCTTAAATTATTTCATTTTACTCTACTTTGCTTAGTACCAACAAAAGTATGAGATTAGCAACGTAAAGAACTTTGTTGCAATTCGTTAAAATATACACAATGTGCACTTTTAAATGTCAATGTTTCATTTTAAGACAGGACTGAATCACAAATAAAAGCAATCACACGTTATTTGATAATATATCAAACCATAGCACTGCAGAGGCAAAAGATGGAAAAGGAAAGACTGAAAGTGAAATAACCTCTCTTTTCTCCATTAAAATACAAAGCACATAAAATGCCCCCAAACCTTACTTTGTTGGGTGGTGGGGTGTGTGCTGGGATCAAATTCGGGGCCTTAGGCTTGCTAGGCAAGCGCTCTACCACAAGCTAAATCCCCTACTACCCAAACCTTACTTTTGCCATATGGCTACGACTTACGGCCCCAAAATCTTCTACTAGAATTTCAAGCAACTGACAAAACATCCTGGTTTAGATTTCAATTTCAAGTCTTTGTATTCAATACAAATCGGACACTAAGCAACAAATGGTCCGAGATCAGGTAGGGGGAGAAAGAAAGAGGGTTTTTTTTTTAAAGCAAATAATTTAAACAAATAAACGGCAAGGTAATAAAAGAGATGGAGGAGGAAATCTGTTGTCTAGAAGACATATCAACAAGCTGCAATGTGGAGGGACTTACCTGAATCCTGATTCAAATTAATTAAAATAAAACAACATGTTTATTACATACATGAGACAATTGGACATTTGACCACTGCAAATTTCATCACATCAAGAAACTATAAATTTCATGTTTTTTTTCATATATGGCAATGATCCTGTGGTTTTTTAAGAGTTCTTGAGGATGAAGACTATATATGGATACAATAATAATTGATGGGGATTTGCTTCCATGTGATAGAGAAGAGGGGGAGTGAGTGGAGATACCGGAGAAACAAATTTGGCAGGAGTTCACGCCAGTTAAACATGGGTGTTTGGTACATGAGGCTCATGATTCAATTCTATTGGGGGCTGTTCCTGGGGATTGTATTCAGGGCTTTGCACTTGCTAGGCAAGTGCTCTACCACTGAACTAAATTCCCAACCCCAATACAATTCTATTTTTGCATAAATTAAAAAATTTCCATAGTAAGAAGTTAAAGAACAACTAAGGCAGACCAGCATATCTATAAATCACCCAAATAGCTTCTTTTTCTGAAGGCTGATTAGTGTCTGTGTCAGTTTGGAGAGATGCTGCATAGGCTGGTTCCTTTTTTTGGAGAAGTCATTTGCTAATTTGTAGACAAATTTCCAAATGCCTTCATCATCAGATCACAGATCATATCCAGATTAGTATGTTTTTACCATTAAAGCTCAATTCATTATTTTATTTAATATATATATATATATATATATATATATATATATATATATTCACAATACTGGGGATAAAACCCAGGAGCACTCTACCAGTGACCTATATCCCCAGTTCTTTTTATTTGGAGACAAGGTCTGCTGAATTCCCCGGGCAGGTCTCAAATTTGTAACCCTCCTGCCTCAGCTTCCCTCAGTGTTGGGATTACCGGCATGCACCACTGCACCCAGTTTAACCAGTTTTTAAAAATTTTGACTGTGTGTAGCCACCTGAAGGGCTTATCCTATTGTTCCTGTATCTATATTCAAATTACAGAACATCAACCAGGAGCTGTGTTTTGATGTAGCAGCAACCATGTGCTGTAACCAGGGCCGACACCTAAGCTGCAGCAGAAAGTTTCAGATTCCTTGGAAGATTATGAACTCTGTAAATGCAAATATCTGTTTCCATAAGCTGCTCTAAAATAATAGAAATGGATGGTTGCAGACTAAGTGCACAGGTAGGTTCACACACTGAACTTACGACATGCTTTCTCTGACCATGAAATGCTTCTGTTTGGAGATGATATGAGATGCTATTAAGACAAAATCATGTGTTTTTCTTCGAAGGATACCATCATTCTGAGCTTTAATGATAAATATATATGGTCTCTATCTCTTTGAGAAAGTGTGTATAAAGCAAACAGATACTGGACTAAAAAACCCTGGATTAAAGCAAGTCATACGTGGGGAATTCAGAGTCTTTTTCAATCTAGCCAAATGACACTACTAGTTCTCCATCCAGAGCAGGAAAGAAAAAGAGTAGTTTAGCCATCAGACCAAGTGAGATGTACCTCAACCAAGGAAAGTGCGTTTCTTTAACAATCAAATAACACAAGCCAGGCATGGTGGTGTGCACCTGTAATCTCAGCACCTGGGAGGCTGAAGCAGGAGGATCATTGCAAGTTTGAGGCCAGCCTGGGTTACACAGTGAGTTCAAGGCCAGCCTAAACTATATAGTGAGACCCTGTCTCAAAAAAAAAAAGATCAAAAAATAAAAATAGAAACAGAAAAAAATAATCAAAAAACGTAGACTTAGTACATAAATTGTCTGGTTCATCCAGCTGTTATTTAATGAAGCTACACTTATTCTGGTGGTGTTGGCAGACCTCAAAAGCTAATTGGGATTACTTATTTTAAAAAGTTTCTTTGACCAGCCCCATTATTTCATTATAACGATTTGTTTTACAACAGCCTTATTTAGCTTACTCCCTACCAGTCTTAGTCTTAAATCTGTCTTCTAATGCGTAAGAAAGGTGATAGAGAACATAAAGGAGGAGAGAGAAAGAAGGAAAAAGAGCAAGGGACTGCCAGTCACGTGTTATTGGGGTTCCCCTGTGGTGGTGACCATGCCAAGGATTGCTACTTCTCAAAGATCTATTTGCCCAAGAGCTCAGGAAAGCCAGCTATGGAGGAATGTGTTACAGGGAGAAGATATCACTGTTTCATTCCAGTGTTAAGATATAGCTCAAACAGAGGCTCCAAAAGTCCTTGAACTTGAGGCACTTGGAAAATAACCCCCTTTGGCCAGGATTGCTGATCAGGGAGGGCTGCCTGACCATGAAAGGGAGGCAAGAGGACGACTGGGGTCTCCTCGTTGGAAACAGGATTTGGGGACTCAGGGTGTCTAAACTCTAGAGTTTGGAACAGAATCTGGAGTGTTCGTGTGTGTGTGTGTGTGTGTGTGTGTGTGTGTGTGTGTGTGTGAGAGAGAGAGAGAGAGAGAGAGAGAGAGAGAGACAGACAGACAGACAGACAGGCAGGCAGGGATACATCTTTTGACCTAGCCAAGAAGATGTAGTGGGTTGAAATGTATCCCTCAAAAAGACACGTTCAAGTTCTAAATTATTCTTCCTGTAAACATGAACTTCCTTGGTAATAGGGTCTTTCCAGATGTAATCAAGTTAAGATGAAGTCATGCTGGATTAAGGGACACCCTTTTCCAAAGACTGGTGTCATTTTGAGAACTGGAACACAGGGACACACATGTGGAGGGAGAAGGCCATGTGAAGGTGAAGGTGGAAATGGAGTGATGCATCTACCTGTCACAGGTAAGAACAGGTAGGATTTATCAGAATGACACATGCATGAAAATGGAGGCCGGAAAAGAAGTAGAGAAGCAGGAAGGTCACTCCACTCTCTTTGGGTTCCAAATAGCCTAAAACCAAAAATGAACTTGACCTATTACCCTGTATCTTTATCTTTTAAATCTACTTTTACAAGAAATAATGAGGACCTTTTGGCTGGTTGTTGGGGTCCCTGAGCACTTTGATGCCTCCCCTCAACCGCCGTTTCTCCTCCAGTACGAGTCTGCCAGCCTCACTATCAGCCAGTGTGAGTTAGAGGATGAGGCTGCCGTTGCATGTCCATTTGGGTCTCAGCCGTACCTGTGCGGACTCCGTACTTCAGGGTGTCTCTGCAGTCAACCAGGATCTGCTCCAGGGACTCGGGGTGGTCAGAGAGCTCCAAGTTAAAGCCCTCCATGCCTTCCAACAACTGGTGGGGGTGATGGAAGTCCAGCACCTTGGTGGAGCGATCAAACGTCTTACGGACGTAGTTAAGGAGTATGTCCACCACTTCCAGTAGGAACTGCACGGTTTGCTCCTCCCCATTCTTAGCTGGAAGAAGATCTGAAAGGAGAAAGCCAATGAGTACTTACCACCTGCCTCATACCCAAAGATACCTAACATCAGCTGTGATGTCCTGAGAGGCCTAATTACACCCCAGAATATGTATATGCACTGA
Organism: Hystrix cristata; assembly: GCA_004026905.1. Taxonomy (NCBI): domain Eukaryota; kingdom Metazoa; phylum Chordata; class Mammalia; order Rodentia; family Hystricidae; genus Hystrix; species Hystrix cristata. The sequence continues at coordinate 80,696 of PVJO010004119.1, forward strand.
AAATCCAATGTATCATGAACCCAGAAGAATGCACAGAGATATGATCAAAAATATGGTGAATGTATTAATTTAAAAAAATAGTAAAAGATAGCTTGCCATTAATCTCCCTCAAAATACTCCTTCTTGCTTTGAATACACTTGTTCCACTGTTCTTGCCCCTTTCTGAAGCATTTCTGTAAGTCCTCTTTCGAGTCTTTAGTTGCTTTGTTGTGCCTACCTTGATGTCCTGAATTGCTTCAAAACGTTTACCTTTCAGAGTTATTTTGACTTTGGGAAAGAGCCAGCAATTAATTGCAGAGCGCCAGATTCAGGGAAGAATGTACATGAGAACACACTGTAATGTTTTTAGAAGCCCACCTTTCCAATGGATGGCATTCATCAGCGCTCACTGTATTTTTTATCATACCTCATAAAGACATGAAAGGGGACTTCCAGAACTGCTTCAGAAAATGGCAAGAACAATAAGTGTGTTCAAAGTAGGGTGGGGGTGGGGGTGGTATTTGGAGGCAGATTTATGACAATGTGTCTTTTACCACCGTAAATTTAAAAAATGTAAACACTTGCTGTATATTTCAATCATACCTCGTATGTACATACAGAGATGTTTTGCACATGCTTTCTGAGGGTTCACACACTCTTTGCTAGTCAGGTTGGTCGTACATGCAATTGGCTGCTTCGCAGAGCCACAAGCAACCTGCCACTGCAGTTGTCCAAGGCAGGCTCAGTGGACCCCTGTGAGGAATGTGATGGAAGCCACTTGTGTTGGGCTACTCTGGGACCAAGTGTCCCTGTACACCTAAGATTTGGTGTTAATGGTATGCTTGATCTGATGATGGCAGAGGGTAAGGCCTCTGTGGGCAGAGCCTGAGGTCCCTCCTAAAGAGGGTGGGGGTCCTTCATGGTGTCTTTAGACAGCAAAGTAGAACTGGTAAGAACTGGAAGGGAGGGCTCAAGAAGGTGACAGAGGGGATCCCTGCCTGTCTCTTGACCTCATTCTTTGGATTTGAGGTATCTGATGGTGATTTGAGGCTCTAGGCTCTGTGAGACAAAGCTGTAGGCTCTGCAAGACAAAGGGGTGAGAGTGGGGAGGAGGGGGGAGCTAGCCAAGGAGATGAATTGTGGGGGACCCCAGTTGAGGTCATCAGCCAACGCTCAAAAGCAGGTTGTTGGCTACACGTGGTGCTCTGTGTTTACTCTCAGGTTTAGTGAAGTCTCATTCAGTGTTCTTTCTGGCTTCTTGTTCAGTGTTCTTTTCTGGACTTCCAGGGAGCTGACAGAATGGGACAGAGGTGGGTCTGCCTTTGAGCTGCTCCGGAGAGACTGGTAAAGCACTTCTTGAGACCAGTATTGCTGAGGCAGTGAAAGAGCTCCACAGGGAAAAAGAGTTTGAGAACTGCTCTTGGTTATGTGGCTTAACTGTACAGCTTCTCAAAGTGTGTTTTTTGGGGCGGGGCAATCTTGCGGGATAAATATTAAGGGAATCACTAGGTTCTCTTTGGATTCTGAGACACTCCGAATCCATTTTGTCTCTGCAAGTGTCTTCAGAGTGTGCTTCACTGATTTATCTCGTTTACCTTCCAAAATGATAAAGACCTGAACAGTAGGGAAGGATGGAATCTATTATATTCTAATGTCGAAAGAGTGATTTCATGAAAGTTCAGAGAGTAATGACATTTCTTGGTAAAAAAAATTTTCTTTTCAGGAAAATGTCAAGACACTCAAATAAGGAACCAGCCAGCTAGCAGTAGGGCCGGGGGTGGGGGTGGCACCACCTCGCGCAAACAGGTTGGAGAAGTCGGTCTCCGTGCGCCGGAAGCGGGCATCCGGGTCACTGTTCTCACAGGAAAGCAGGTTCTTGGAGGACTGCCTCTCCTTGAAGGCACTCACAAGCCGACTCTTCTCTTCCAGGCTGTTGGTCCTCTGCAAGAAGCCTAAGGCACAAGAAGCTGGGTCAGGCACGGGGGATCACTCAGCCACCTAGGGCCGGCTGCTGGACCAGGTCCCCTCTCCAAGCAGGGCTCTGCTGGGAAGAGAGGCAGAGCAAGTGTCTATTTTATAGAGTGGCTCTGGCACTGCTCGCCTTCAGGCGGGGAGGGGGCAATGCCAAGTGCCATCACTGGCACAGACCCAGTCATGCAAGACAAAAGCAGTAAGTGAGGCCTGGGCTCTTCTCTGAATGCGACAGTGAACTCAGAATTAAGTCAACTGGACAGTTTCCACTCCAGTGACCAGCCTGAGGATGGGGCTTTGAAGGAAGGGACCCAGTCAGAGAGGATGCTGCCGGCACTGGGTTTGTCGGCTATGCAACAAGAGGGAGGAGGCGGGGAAGCCGGTGGAGGAAGGAGGGAAAGGACTAGTTGGCGGGGGGATAAAAGAGGGAGGAGGGTGAGAACCAGAAGGAGGAAGGAAAAAGACAGCAGAGGGAGGAGGGAGGAGGTACTGAGAATTAGGGAAGATGCTTTCTTCTGGCATCAGGCAACCCTCACAGGTTTGAATAGAAGTATAATTTTTCTGACCCACTCTTGCAATGAAGCTCTTCCTGTACTACCCTCTTCCCATTAATAAAGCCATTTGAGAAAAAGAAAAGAAAGCTTAAAATCATATGGGCCTTGGCACTTAATTCTGTATATACTTATTGATCATGTGTTATGGAAAAGCAGTTTGCTATATGCATTTAGGGTGGGGACAGATAAAGATAAATAAAACAGACCCACTACCCTTCAAGAGCTTATAGTCTGGCTGATGGTGACCAATGGGCTAATAAAGATAAAAAGTCAGGGTGGGGATGTAGCTCAGTAGTACAGTGCTTGCCCCAGTGCAGTGGGGGTGGAGGTGGGTAGAAACGACACAAATTGTGAGTCTACAGTGGAGTTACCAGTACCTCATCTCTTTCCCACTGTAACAGTGAACCTTTTAGACACCGAGTGCCCAAACTGCAACCCAGAACTCACTTATTTATCACAAATGGCCAACCCTGCAATGAAACCTGAATATCTGATGCTCAGCCGTTGGGGTGACTCGGCTCAGGTGCCAACAGAGAGAGCTCTGCATGCCCACGGTGGCAAGTGTGCCATAGGTTCGCCTCCTCTGCCTTAGAGGGAGCAGGAATCTCTCCTGCCCTCAACGAGCAGTGCAAGCAAGACTGGCAGCAAAAGGGAATCGGGGTTGAGCCCCAAGGGCTGGAGAATGTGTCAACTTGGAGCACACCCCTCTCCCTTCCACCCGTCCCCACTAGGATCCCCAGTCTACAAACCTACTCTTTTCCCCAGTGTCTCCTCCTTCAACACCATCTCAGTCTTAGCCCATATGCAACACACAGAGAAGAGGAAGAAAGTTCTGAGCTTCTTGGTGACCCCAAAGCTGTTTTTATAGATACCAAGATCCTTAGGGAGTCACAGACTTCACAGGAGAGGGGTGGAAGAAAGTCCCAAGAGAAGCAGAGAAAAGCAAGTTAATCTGGGAATTCAATGGTGATGAGTAGAAGACGGATACAAAAAGAAGGCTGTGGTGATCAGAATCCTCCCACACAGGAGCCGGGTCTATTTCTGGAGGGAAGAACAGGAAGGCAGAAGCACCAGGCTCTTGTTCCCAGCACCTTTTAAACTTATTACTAAAGCCCCAAAGAACGTCAAAAGAGGGTGATCGCTGTAATGGAGCTTGAATATGAGGACTGGAGTGTATCCTTTCTCTCCCTTTCCTTTCACCTTGTTTAGGAAGGTGTCAGTTTCATGAAATATTGGGGTCCTTGAAAAAGGTAAACAACCCAGGCCTCTTTTGGTCCAAGAGGCCCTAGAAGGAACTATCTCCCTCACCCAACAAAGTGAAGGGTGATACTGAGGTGGCTGCTTTGACATCATCCCTGGCTAGCAAAGCATCCTGGCAGCAGGGCTCCCCAAGACTGGGGCAGGCTGTACTTAACTCTTGCTCTGTACCCAGCTCTGAGGACCTAGTTTCAGCCTATGGGTAACTGCTCACAGAGCTCTCCATCCTGAAGGCAAAGAACAAAGTGAAGGAGTGCCAAGAGCTTGGTTGGGTTGTAGCAAGAAGAATCTGTCAGGATGCCACCTCTGGGGTAGGAATCCTGCTACCGGATCCTCATCCCTGTTCCCCAACTCAAAGGCCTGGGGGGCCTGGTAAGCTGTGTGGAACCATAAGCAGCTGGCTCCAGCCAGTTGTTTCCAAGTGTGGCCCCAGCTGTACATGGCATTGGGATGCACGGCACAAAAGTTTTCTGCTCATCAAGCTGTGGCATGAAATTGCTTCTGCTTAGAGGAAGGGGCTTTTTCTGATTTTGGGGGCTAGCACACTGCCAGATCTCCCCCAACATTTTTTCTCAAGAGAAACCAAAACTATCAAGGTCCCTATTTTTGAAAGTTGGCAACTAATACAAAATTAAACACCCCGGGTGGACTATAGTGGCTCAGGGGCTATAACGGGCAGCAAGTCTGGGACCTCTGCATAGATGTGTGACAGAAGCCCAAGGACACACTGAAGAGTTAGCAAAGCCTAGACCAGAATTTAGGGATCCCTGAGACTTCTATTTAGGTCGAGTCACCATGCCTGCAGCTGCTCTCTGGCTCTTGGCAAAATCCACTGAGTTTCTTCCGATTCGTCTCTCAGGGGGATCCTGCTTCAGAGCTAAGGGCAGCACTAGAGGCACCCAGGGCCTTCCTTATGGTTTCATTCCCTGGCTTAAAGGGAAGGAAGGTGACAGAGTGGGGGGAGCGGTACTGAATCTTGACAAGGCACTGAGGATGCCGCGGGCATGACCCAGAGCAAAGGATTCAGACAAGGGAAGAGGCTCCTCTGCTGTCTTAAGGTGACAGTTCAAACCAACCTCGATGGTCTCAGGCTTAGAGGGCACCCTCCAGGTACAGGCACGTCTGGGATGGAGGGACTGTGGTGCATGTGGAGGTGGAAGAGGGCTGTGGATCCAGGGCCAAAACTAAAGAATGCACTGTTTCCACTAGATTCAAATGGAAAGCCGGAGTTGGCCCAGAGCATGGAAAACAAATCCTGCTGGCGTTGTTTTCTTGCAGAATCAAACTGGATGGGAAGCCCGTGGCCCCAGTCGCACAGCACTTTAGCAGACCTTAATTTCCCCTCCACAAATTACTCTGTCTTCTCCTTCCTATCACTCGGGTCGCAACTTTCCCAAAATTAGCGTGGGGGAGTCTGCGGGGGGGAGAGAAACGGAAGAAACTCTCTGAAGATGGTAGCCCCCAAATGCCCACTAACGCTCCTCATGGCATTGGCTGGCAGCAACGGTGGGGATATTCGTAACTTGAGGCCGTTATTCCCAGATCCGGCGAAGCTCAACTCTATTCTGCCGTTTTACCTTTTCAGGACCTCGAATATGTCCCCAGGAGGGGCGTTGAGTCCTTTCCTCCCCGCGGACACAGAGGGCCCGCAGCGGAGCAGCAGGGGGCAGCAGAGGGAGGCAGGATGAGGCGAACTGGGCTGCCCGGGACCGCCGGGAAGGCGCTGTCACCTCGAGCCGGCCCCTGCCCATTCCTCGGCCGCGGCGGACGCCCGGGCTCGCTCGGTTCTGCTTGCCCGGCTGCAGGGCAATGCCGGCTGCAGAAGGCGAGCGCTGCGGCCGCCGGAGGGACCTGGCGGGAGACGGGCCATTAATCCCGGAATGGCGGAGGGCCGGTGGTGGGGTGGGAGGGGGCTGTAATAGAACAAAGCTCTGGCCGCCGGCTGCGGGGACACCGGGACTCTGCCTGGCCTCGCCCACCAGCCTCGCGGGCTAGGGAGCCGGCCAAGCCCCGCGCAGCCCCTTGGCGGGGCGGGGCGGGGCTGAGCTTCCAGGACTCGCTGTGAACTCTCGGCCCCAGGGCCAAGGGACGCGGCCCCCAGAAAGCAAGGGGGCGTGGCGCGGCCGAGCCGGGAGGGCGCCAGCTTCCCGGGCCGCTCTGCATCCCTCTCGCTGCCCGCGGAGCCCAGGGCGCTCTCGGGCCGCCGGCTCCGCTGTCTCCCGCGCAGCGGCTGACCGATGGCTCTTTAACAAGCCCCTTGTTAATCTTCCCCGCTGCCCACCCCCTGCCCGGGGACACCCGTATTTTCTAGACCGATAAGGCCAGGGAATTTTAGACGGTGAAATGTAGCAAGGAAAGTCAGTCCTCATTGTTCAGTTGGAGCCGCTCGGCTGTGTCCCTTCGAACAAATCTCCTTTTTTTCCCTTAAAAAAATGACGTCCCTTGGGCGTTTTCATTCAGACTCTCACGTCTCCAGGGAGCAGAGCAGAGAGCAGTTTTTTCTGCTTCAGCAGACCGTGCCAGAAAACCCACTGCCCCCCGCCCGGCGCCCCTCGCCTGTCCGCTTTCCTTTGCTTCCCTGGCCTTCAAGGCAACGACCGGCCAGCCCCCTCTACGGCCTGCGCGGCCCGCACCTCCCCTAGGCAGGCCACCGAGGTCTGCAGGCAACGCATTGCTGTAGCATCGGAGGGCCCAGAGGACGAAATCCAAATCCATTAGGACACCGCCGGCAAAACCCTCAGGTTGAGACGGCCACTTCCAATGCCCGCAGACCCGGGAGAAGGTGGAGAGTGAGAGTGAGGGCGGCGACGCTGAAGGGCAGAGGCACTTGTCAGCTACAGCCTTAGGTGGATACCGCGCCCTTGGTCAACTCTCCTGGAAAGCCAGTCCGATCACCTTCTCTGCGTGACCTTCGAGACCGCGCGCAGGGCGCAGAGGTCCGAGCGGCCCCGGCGCGGGGCTGCCGCGTGGGGGCGCTGGGTTCCCGTTTCCGCGTCCGGGCTTGGAGCCAGAGGCTCCATCTAGGTCTCGGCGCAGGGACACGGAAAGTAAAGGCCCTTGGGATGGGTCAGAGAGGAGCGTCTCCGCCAGGCGTCGGCACTATACATCAGAAAACCAGACCCGAGGGCCAGGGTCCCCCGTCGGTCCCCCCCAACCCACAAGGTCTACGCGCGCCCCGGGGCCCCAGCCGGCCGCTTGACTCACCGCAGATCTTCAGCCCCAGTTTCCTGGTGCATCCGTGGGCCACGCCGCACCAGGTGTCATAGGCTAGGGGGACAGAGAGCGAGAGAAGGAGCCGTTAGGGAGGGCAGGGCCGTGGGAGGGGGAGGTCTTCGCGGCGCCACATTTAGAGCTCTTTTCTGGAAGGAAATAGGAGCCAGTCTGCGGGCCTGCAGGCAGCCTCGTGCCCTCTGAGCCCTCGCCACACTCTTTCAAGCTCCCGGCTTCCGTGTCTCCGAAAGGCCCCCGCCCGGCTTCTGCGAGACGCAGTCCAGGTGAGCCGAGGGCGCACCCCACGCGCCAAGGGCCAGGCCTGTCCCTCGAGTCCCCCGGCGCCCACAGGCCGATCCCGCGACCTCGGCCCCGCAGGCTCGAAGGGCGACCACACCAGCGTGGAAAAGGAACACAGAGGCATCTGGGACCGAGACGTCTCATCATTTCTTGGCGGGTCTCCAGCCGAGTGGCAGCTTAAAATAAACTGGCATGAAATGGGGTCGTGGAAGAGTTCAGGAATTAATTGGGTGAAAAATAGTATTTGACTAGATGATCGGACTCGCATGGTTGCTCTTCAGTCCTACTGGGGAGTCGGGAAGACAATAGTGCGCCTCCCATCCTCATCCAGGGCCCCCTTCCCAACCTGACCCTCATTAACCCTTCTCTTGGACATTTCGGGTCTGGAGCAAGCCAACGAAATCAGGCACCTTTTCTATGGGCCTGATCCTCGGACCGAGGGGCTGCCGGGATTTCCTTCTTCTTCAGGCCCAGCTCCAGCGCATTTGGAATTACCTGCCTTTCCGGGCAACTTCCAGTACCGAAGGTGAAGAACAGCCCTGGTCCTCGAAGCCCGCGTGCAGGCCGGCGTGCCCGGCCCAGCGTGAAACCCCTTCAGACCCTTCAAAGCAAAGCAAGGCGCCGCCAATATCCCATCCCCCACCCATCCCAGCGGAGCCTCCAGCCGCGCGGGTGTTGGCTGCGATAAGCAGAGAGACATCCATTAAACTCGAGGCACAACAGAGCCCCCGCGGGGAGAAGAAACGGTCTGACGTCGGCGACACAAGTCATAGATGGGCTTCCACTGACAGACAACAGATCAGTTGGAAAGCAAATCCTAAATAATAATAATACCTGGCGCATAAAGAGCTATTTGTATCCAAAAGAGTGCTTTCACTTTAAACACCATCTCATCTAGTCCTCAAAACAACCCAAGGAAACAGACAGGAGGACTGCTGATGTAAGACTCATTTGACAAAGTACAACACTGGCTCAGAGAGGTTAAGCGAGTTTTCCGAGGTCACTCAGCCGGGAACTTGAGGCTCTGACCCGACCCTTTACCTTGCAGTACTGGGGGTTACATTGAAAGAAAGGAAAAGGGAGGTGGAGGGAGGGAGGAAAGCAGGCCCTTTGATGTATCAGGTGGAATTTGTAGTGTGTGGGAGGGCCGGGGAGTCTCTATGCCGTGCTCTGGGTTGCTGGAGCAAGAGGGTAAGTTTGTGCAGGAAGAGGAAGGAAAACTTCCAGGAGACCTTGAAGGGGCAGAGAAATAAAGACAGCTGGGCAGGCGAGGGTGTGTGTGGGGAGGTGACTTGGACAACGCAAGGGGAGAGCGCACAGCCCTGGGTGCTGACCCCACGCAGATGGGTGAGGCCAGGTACTCCAATTACAGCTGGTGTTTGCTCTTCCCAGGCGGGTCCTCAGTTCTCTTGCGTCCACCTTGGTAGCTTCCGGGTGTGCCAGACGTGTCGACTCGGGCCATTGCTTCTGCTGGGACTAGCGCCTGGTGCTGAGCATTGGTGCATTCAGAAGGGGAAATAGCCATGTGGGGGTTGGGGGTAGGGGGAGGTAGATGAATGCAAATGCCCCCCAGACCCACAGGGCAGGAAAAAATGGTGGTAATGGTGGTGGGGTAAGGACTGGAAAATAAATCTATTTCAGAGGCCAAAGCAACAGACAAAAGGCGCACAGGCCTCGCGCTCCTCCCGCCCTGCTTGGTCCAGCTCCACCGCTCAGCCTGGCTCACGTGCCACCAGGGCTGGCTGCTCTCCCGAGCCCCTCTTTGTTGTGTGGTAATTGTAGTCCGTCTGGGTGGCGGGAAGAGGGAACTGCAAAGGGAACCAGAATGTGGCCCGAGGACTTGAGGCCTTCTGCCCAGGAGCTAGCAGCAAAGGGCTGGCGAGGGGGCTTTCCCAATGACCCCACCTTGCCTTCACTGAGGAGGACAATTATTTTGTCAAGCTCACAGAAAGTGCCATAAAAGCGCAGCAATAAACACTCCTAACCACACTGCTCTAAGTCTCTCTTGAATAGAAATTTTGTGGGTGGTTACTGTTTGGAACCGATGGACGTTTGGGGTGAGGTGGGGAGAGGGGACAATCGGCTCTAACATGGAAAAAAATTCCCTCCCTTTCACGCTTCTACAGAGAGGTAGAAGAATCAATCCGAATTAAAAACAGATTCTACAAAGGGTCGAGGAAGGAGCAGAACTCTGGATGGAGAAGCATACGATCCCCCTACCCTTTAGCCTGTTCCCTCTTTCTGTCTCCCTCTCTAGGACTTGTCATCTGCTGACAGGTCTCTTGCCCGGGAGAAAGAAGAGGGGCGTTCGCTCCTCCCGCCCCCGCAGACCTTTCTGCCGTCTCCAGTCCCCTCTCTCACCAGTCAGGCTGGAGCCTGATCCCCACCCCGCCCTTTTTTGTCTGTGAGATGTAATTAACTGTACAAAATGTCGAGGCTCAGCCGCAAACTGTTTTTTATTCACCTTTCCGCCCATGGCTTCTCCCTCCCTCGTCAATAGCTCGACGCAAATTTGGAGCAATTAGGGACCCCTAGTTTTCTAAAAGCTGCAATTAACGTCGAAATTTCCTCTGATTATAGACTTTGAGCACAACGCAGAGGCAAAGGAGGAGGAGGAGGAGGAGGTCACATCTTAGCTCAACGAAAGTCGGAGACAGAAAACTCAATTCTCGTGGGACACTCAGTTCTTTAATGCCCCTAGCCCTGACCCCTGTTGTTCTACCAAGCAAAGAAACCACACACAACATAACAACAGCGCTCTCTCTCTCGAGCGCCCCTACCCTGCCGCGAAGCCCCCAGCCATCGGCACCACCCGGACTCTGCGTGATCCCTCCCCTGGGCACCCTAGGAGTAATCTAGCGTCCCTGTCAGCCAAATGACCTCCGGCAGGAACCTGGGTCAGGCGCCTATTTGTTTCCCAGCCTCCATCATCTCCGCTTTCCCCTTTCTTTTTCCGCCAGCGCAGCCTCCCAGCGCCCCCATCTTCCCTGCAGTCCAAATGATAGGAAACTGGGGCAGGACCTACTTGTGGGGCGCAGGTTGGTGGTATTGGGATCCGCTCCCGCGTTCGAGGAGGTTGCGGACGAAGAAGGGGTAGAAGACGCCATCAGCCTGGTCGTCCCGGGGCGTCTGCTCTCCGGGGTCTTTGGCGGATCAGGCACGGGAACAGGCTGCAAAGAGAAGGGAGAGCTGTGCGGGGAGAGCTTCCGGGGTCCTGGCACCGGTGGCGACTGAGCGACGAGGGGCGCAGACGCTCAGCTCGAAGTCTCGGCGGCGCCGGAGGGAGAAGGGGGAGGAAGGGCAGCGAGCCGGCTGGGTCGCGGTGCGCGGTTTGGGGGGGGGGGGACGTGCGCCCTAGCTCCGGGACTCCGGCGCAGGCAACGTAGCCCTGGGCGGCTCTCCAGTCTGGCGGCATAGCTGGGCAACCTGGAGTGCAGTTCTGAGACGAGGGGGGCCCAAGGCCAGTGCAGGGCGCGGGGTGTGGGGGACTAGGCTAGGGGCACAAGGGAGTGCTGGGTGCGCGATTTCCCAACCAAGCCGCGACAAGCTCCACTGGGATCTCGGCAGCCAGCGTGCGGGCAGGCGAGGGGGAGGGCGCACGGGGAGGGCACGTCTGGTTCGGCGTCTGGTTCCCGTTGTTGTGTCTGGCTAATTCCCTGGAAAGAAGGAGGCTAACTGCTCTGGGGGACAGGGACTTCGAAGAGACAAGGTGAAAGAAAAAAGGTTCATATCTTTACGTTTCTCCCCTGGTCTTGGCCAGGTAAAGCCAGAGTCACCTTGCACTCCCAGACAGCCAGAGAACAACGGCTCAGAACCTCGCTCAGGCGCTTCTTGTCCCACCCGGTTTCTCGAAGCCTAGGGAGAGGCTCTGTCCCAGTTTCCATGTTTCATCTCTACCTAGCTCCGCGAATTAGCTGTGCAGAACCGGAGAGAGTGGGGGAGGTAAGAAAGGAGAATGTCACCGGGGAAATGAACTTGCGCCCAAAGCGCAAGAGGTGGCGGACAAAGATCAGTGCGCAGCGCCGCTGCTAGGCGCTCGGCGCTGGCGCGATGGCGTCCGAAGGCCGCGGGACAGAGTGCGGGCTAATCGCAGTAGATCTCAGACCTGTCAGAGCGGAGCCCACCAGCCATCGCCACCACACCCTCTTTCGGGTCCCAAGCCTAGCCTCGCGCGCGCACTCTCGCAGGAACGCGGGAGACAGCAAAACACGGGTCCTGTGGAAGTAACAGGTTATCGCTCTTAGTTGCACCTTCGGCTGCATCTACCCAGGTGTCCTTTGGAGACACGGGCGCTCGCAGTCTGGAAGCGTAAGGGAAAATTTTTCTTGTCCTGCTTGAGCTCGAACTCCAGCCTCTGTGAGTCCTCGAGGCAAGGATATGAAGCGTGTGGAGGGCAGGGGTCCCTGCGCCGCGAGCCAGCAGACAGCTGAGACTGGGGAGGGCGGGAAGCTCGGCTTCACGAGGTGGGTGGTGGGCGCCGGATGTAGAGACTGACGAAAAGCCGTGCACGGGTGGAGAGGACCCAGTTGAACAGCCGAGGCTGGGCGCGGGGAAGTCAGGCTGTCGCGCGCGTACCCACCTCGGTTTGGCAACCGTGAGCCGGAGGCTCCTGTTGTTCGTCTGCGCAGCGTCCTGCGATCCGTGGGGCTCCTCCTCGCTCTGCCACAGGCGAGCGCCCGGCGTCACCTTCAGCTGCTTCCTCGCTCTCGCCACCCCTGTCCGGCACGAGAGCGCCTGGAGGAGAAGACAGAGATCCGGAGAGACTGCGCTCGGCTGGGGGGGAGGGCGAGGGGAGGCGGGGACGGCTCGGCGGGGGAATCACGAGGCCGCTGCTCGCGGGGGCAGCTCGTCGGCGGAACGGCGGGGCTCCTTTGCAGGTGCCCGCCCGCCTCTGGAGCTTTATAGGGCGATTATAAATCCGGCTCACGGGTTTGCGCCCAGGAAAAAAAAAGGTCCTATGAGTAATCCAGAACGTACTTAGCACGCTCAATTTTTTTTTAAAAATAGGGCGTCAGTGAGAGGAGGGCAAAGATAATTCCTACGAAGAATTCTGCCTGGTTGAGCGTTTCTTCTCTCCTCCCCCTCCCCTGTCTTGGAGGAGACTAGAGCAGCGGCTTTACCTCTTTGCTTTTCCCCGTGATTCCCCCAGATCTGCGATCACACAACGCTTCCTTGAGCGAAACCGGTCTGGGTGGCGTCCTCGCCGGCTCTCTAGTGAGCCTGGAATACTGTGAAGGCAAAGGAGGCAGAGAGCAGAGGTCTCCGTCTCTTTACTCCGGTTTCCTCTTGCAGCTCGAGGCGTCCTCAAAGTACCTCATCTGAGCACAGCTACCTGGTGCCACCAGTGAAAAAGGGCCCCTTTTTCCCATTCTCTATGTGCTCCCTCCCGCGGTGATAGGAAAAAAATTCCTCCTGATTGATCACGTCTGAAGGTTAATAACACGCACGAGCGCCGCTCCACACGCATGGGGAAGCCCACACAAGGGAGGTGCCCGGGCCCCTCTGCTCACTCCCTTTCGATTTCACGCCCTTTAAAGACTCTCCCTTTGCAATATTTAAGCACTTAATGAATTGCTGCGTTTGTTAAATCCTTACTGTAAAAGGGATGACGGAAAACTCCCACCAGAGGGCGCCAAGCGCCCAGAGACCGAGGCTAACCACGCTCGCCGGTCGCTGGTCTGGCGCCCCTGCCAACACCTGGAGGGTCTGCCCAGGCCCCGCAACTCTCCTGACTCTTCAAGTCTTCCCTCAGCCACCGTCTTCGCTAGTTTATGCCCCGCTCCTTCTTCTCCCTCAGTTATTTTACGGCAGCACAAACTTGATCTTGTGCGAGTCTGGGTGATACCGTGTGTCAGTGATTGCTTTACTTATTTCCACAGTGATTTTTCCCCCCAGTTGCGATGAGACGGTAAAGGGATTTTTATGTGCACGTCTGTGGCCTCCGCTGGTTTACCCTAGGCCAGTCTTTTCTCTCTGAATATCTAATCGCTTTTCACCACGACACAGTGGGAAACGCCAAAAATCTTATAAATCGCCGAAGATTCTATAAGAGAGATCAAAGATTCCACCCTAGGAAGATACAGTCTGATCAACAAGAGGAATCACCTACAGAGGTTTGAAATTACAGCGTCGCTTTGGATACTAAAAAAAATACTGTCGCCTTTTTTCCACCTTACAATAAAAGCCTGGGCACTTTTTAAGGATACGAAAGCATCCTGAACTGAAGGGGGCAGGGAAACAGCCTGGAATCAAGGGCTGGGGGTTGGGCCTGGGGTGTGTGTGGGGTTAAGGGGCGTCCATTTCGAGTAGGAAATGCACCCCCAAACCTCGCACTCCAGCCTTTCCGAGCCCCTAGAAACGCGCAGTTTACAGTGAGGTGAATTCGAAATTTCATCCACGCCCCTTCCTCCACCCTTCCCTAAAGAGATACTCTCACCAATCACGGAGCTGGGTGTCAGAGCTAAGTCATTCAAGAGCAGAGACCTACGAGGGAGGAGGTAATAGACATCGGTGCCCCTAGATGTCCGCTGTCTCGCTTCGACGCCACCTTGTTCTCTATTTTTTTGACCTTCTTCCAAAGCCCGAGATTTCCTGAAAAGGAAGGTGCATTTATTTCACCTGTGGCACTAGAGTCAGAAATTTCCAAGCATTTCCTCCTTTGGTCCCAGAATCCAACATGCTTGCTCATCGATAACGTTTTAAACCAAGAAAATAATCTCGCTGGAAAAACACTCGTCTACAAGATTAGATATCACAAATTAAAGCTAACTCCGTCCAGCTTCGAGGACATCTCTTTCTCCTTTGTGTTGGAAGAGAAGGAGTGGAGTCTCCTCGTCCTAAATTTTAAAATGTTCCATTAAATATTAGTAGCTAATTAACTGAACGGATACTAATGACCTACTGTGCGCCAGACATTTCTCTGCTGGAGCTTGCATTGTCCCTTCAATTCTTAATATCCTTGTCTTCGGGGAGTTGACTTTCCGGTGAGCCAGGGAGATTAGCAGATTTAGGGGGTTCATGACTTTAATTTCCAATTGTCCCCCACTCCAACTCAGACTCTTGGGCTCAGCGAGGAAAAATAAAGAATCGAGGGCCTGGAAATCCATCCAGTTCCAATGTATCGGGTTTGAGGCAGAGCGTATCTCTTTCAGCACCGAGGACAGCGCCAGTCGTGCTGCCCCACACGCCTGACTTCATCCCGACCCTTGCCTGGCCGCCCGCTGGGCCCGCCCCTGCCTTCCTCCCTCTTGGAAGTGATTGCTGTTATTTATTTTGCCTGGTTGAGGGGAGGTGGAGTATTTTGCCCACTACTCCTCTCCGGTAAGAATTTGTGCTGGGGTTAGCTGTGGTGGTTATCTGACTCTTCAGAACATTTAGAACCTATTTTATTTGTGTCTGTCACTTTTCTTTTAATCTTAATTCTCTCGGGGGCGGGGGAGTGCTCAGGATGATGGGGGTGGAGATGAGATATCCTCTCCCGGGACTGGAGCGGGTGGTGAAGGTGGGCCCGGAAAGGAGTGGTGGCCGGCCAGCTGTTTCGTTTGCATTTGATCTAAGGTTTAGCACTTTGAAGAAATGGAAAAGGAGGGGGTTTTGTTTTCCCTCCGGTCTCTCTGTCCTGGGCGTGGGGGGTTGCAAGCCTTCGCTCTGGCTGCTCCATACTGTCTGCCAACAACAACATTCCTTTAGGACAACCAGGGCTGGAACTTGGAGACAAGCCCCTCCGCCCACAATGCCCACAATCCCCTTTTCCTGGGATACTTAAAGATGCTCCAGATGTATTTGGGCCCATTGCTTTCTCACAAAAGAGTGGTGGGCGGGAGGAACTTGAGGCGTGGAAGCCCCCCCTTAGTGGACTTCCGAAGAGATTCCCTCCTTAAAATATGCTCTGTCAAGGTGAGTAGATAAGAAATGGCAGTCTTTCTATTTTGACGCACTTAGCTTTTTTAGTTACCAGGAAAGGTAATTTGTAGTCACAGCGTTGGTTCATTCCAGCTGGTCTTTTAAGGTCTATTTTAAGTATCTAATTTATGACAAAAAAAAAAAAAAAGGCAATGCTCACCGTTTATACGTCTCTTTCCGGAGACGAAGACTGGGGGAAGCGTTGCTTAATCTTATGTTCGGCATTTCTTAAGTCGGAGCTCAGAGCCATTGAGAAACTTTAAAGATAGTTTCCAAGCCATTATGAACTTTCATTGGAGGACCACGGCTGAATCTACACCCTCATCCCAACAGACTACACAACACTCACTCCTGGGAAGCGAGAAAGGGTTAAAAAGAGTGCTGAGGGTGGAGGAGGGAAGCAGAATTCCAGCCAGAACTTCAGAGAGGACTGGAAATTACAATCATTTCTCCCAAAGAAGTCGGCTGAATTCTTCAGATAATTGCCCAATGGTCTTTCTTTGATATCTTAGAAAGTGAAAATATTTTAACATAATGACATAATCAAGGGAGACTGGGTAATTTGTGTTTGGGTAAATCTTGTGCAAATCTTAAAAAAAAAAACAAAACCGCCCAGTTCTGGCTATTCCAAACACGGACACAGAGTGACCACCAGGTGGCGATAGATTACAATTTCTGAGAAGAAACAACGGGCCGCACAAGGAAACCATTCTTCAACAAAGCATGCGCAGTTTCCATTTTACACTCATCCCTGACGTTTTTTACAAAGCAGGCTCTTTTTAAATGTGAAATGCTCCAGACGTGACCTGAAACACCCAGGGTCGTCTTTTTCTTTCGAGAAAGAGAAAGGGTTGATACATGGTATCCATTTTTTCCCCCACACAGCTTCGTCCCAAGGTAGACTTAAAACTGGACCCTCTGGTATTAGCAAGAAACTGTTTCACTGCAAAACCGGAAACCAAGGAAATAACAGATTTGGATTGCAATTTTGGCACGGAGCTTTAAAGATTTATTTGTATTTCCTACTCTCTTCTCAACAAAAACTAAGGCAAAATCAGTCTTTTCCTAAAAGAGTGTGTGGGATACAAGAAAGGCGATTTCTAACACACGATTCTTTTATCAAAATAGAGCATTGAGTGGGAGACTAGAGCTAGTAATATTTTCTCCACTTCTTTTAGTGTAAAAGCTCCTGAATTCTTAAAAAACAAAACAAAACAGGTAAATCAGTCCCCATTTTCAGACTTAGGGGTCAGGGTCTATTTGTGAAATGGTTTTGGAAGGTTCTGATTTGATTGGAGAATCTATAAGTGAAACTTCTAGTTCAGATCAGGTTCCTTTCCTAAACGTGGCCAGTAACTCGGGAGAAAACTGGCACTTTCCCAGGAGGGATTCATCACAGGGGTACCGGCCCAGTCCCTTACATGAAAGAGATTCCCATGGGTTTTCCTGACAGGGTCAGAAACTCGTTCTTTCTACCTTTGGTTGATACACTGAGTCCTGCTTTCTTCAACCATGAGTGAGCCAAGGATCTTTTAGATGTATGTAACCTGAAGTTACAGAACCTAAATATGAGGATTAAATAAGAATCATTATATTCTTATTGGGATTGTGAGCATATTGTCTCAACTTCACACCCATGGACAAGCATCAGAGCATGGGAGACTTGAAAGTTCCTCTTCCTAAACCAGGAATCCCCTCCCACCTCCTCCCCGGACCTGTCCATGATGTTGAGCTTGACTATGTGCTTTTCTTGACTATTGAGGAGCTGACCTGCAAACCCATGAGGTTTGGGGGTGATGTTATGCATCAATATTAAGGCAATAGCTAATGAATACCTTCTCTCATAACGAGAAGGTCATGGGGAACCAAAGTGGGAATTGGGCTGCCTAGAATTGCTTATTGTGGGTCTAGTCTGGCCTAATGGTGGTAATGATGGGGGAGAGGGCAAGGACCTTTAGGGACCTCTCTGTCTCTATCTACCTCAGTCTTTTTCCATTAGCAACATAACTAACAGAAATAGTTATCCTTAAAGAGGTAAGAAATGAATCTCATGGAAATTGTGTCATGTGATCATTGTGTGAGAATTCTTATTATCACCTGAACTCCTCTATTTTACAGATGAGGAAATGTAACCAGAGAGGTTACAGGTCTTCTGGGACTACACACTGGGTGAAAAGCCAGTGGGCTAATTCTTCTTCTGTCACCCCCAGTGCCCTGTGTGCTGCTGATGAGGCCTTCTAGTTCTGTCACATAATAACAATTCAACCTTGGAAAAATCATCTACTTGGCCAAGACTTACGTAATAAGAGGGTTGGAATACTAGATGAAACCAGATAAGGCTTCCTTTATCTGAAACAATTTATTAAGTTTTTGTGGCTCTTGCCACTGGAGAATTACTTCATGACTTATTAAAAAATTTGTATGTTTGCAGCACATAATGTTTACATTCCTTGTGTGGAGTTTGATACATGCATGTAACATATCTTAATTCTTTTCATCCCCTTTCCCTCTCCTCCACCCCCCTCCTTCCATCTCTTGATCCTCTTCCCATTTGAGAAAGGTCTATCCACCTACTTCATATTTTATTTTGCTCTTTATTTATACTTCGGGTTTCTCATATAAGAGAAACCATGTGATGTTTAAGCTTGTATGTTGGATTTATTTCATTTAACAATATAGTCTCAAGTGCACCCATTTTCCTACAAATGACTCAAATGTATCTTCCTTTATGGCAGTGTAGTACTCCATTGTGTAGATATGCCACTTTTTTTTTTCCTTTCATCTGCTGGACATATAGGCCACTTCTTAGATTTAGCTATTATGAATTATGCTGCTATGTATGCATGTATCACTATAATATGATGTCTTTATTTCTTTCAGGAAGATACCTACAAGGGGAATAGCTGGGTTGAATGGAATTTCTATTTTTAGTTTTTTGAGGAATCTCCATACTAATTTCCATAGTGGTTGTACTAGTTTACATTCTCACCAGTGATGTAGAAGTATTCCTCTCCTCAACCCCCAGAGCATCACCAGCATCTGTTATTATTTGACTTCTTGATGATAGGGCCATTCTTTCTGGGATAAGATGGAATCTAAGTGTTATTTTAATTTGCTTTTCTCCAATGGCCAGTGATGATGAGCTTTTCTTCACATATTTATTGGCCATTTGTACTTCTTCTGTGAAGTGCCTATTCACTTTACTTGCCCTAACCCTAATTCTTCTCATATATGGTACTCGGAGTAGCCGAATTCAGAGACCACTCACCAATGGTGGCTGGGGAGGAGGAGGGAGGAGATGTAGCTGTTCAACGCGTACAGAGTTCCAAGAGGGAATGTGAGAAAGTCTTTGGAATGGATGGTGGTACGACACTGTGAAAGTACTCAGCGTCACTGAAGTGAACACCTAAAGTGGTCAAAACAGTAAGTGGTATTTTATGTATACTTTACAACAATGAAAATCTTTTGGTTAAGACTGCCTGGGATGGCATGCACCCGTAGTCCTAGCTACCCAGGAGCCCGAAGTGGGAGGACTGTTTGAACTCAAGAGTTAGAGACAAGGTGGACAACATAGACCCTGTCTCAAACACAAAGCAACTTTTAGTTATAACAGCTGTATCCCCTTGGCAAAAAATTTGAGAATAAACAAAAGGTTTGAAACGGAAAGTAGAACTCTCTTCTTACCTACCTCCTTTTCTCAGCTAGCAGCCCAAAGATTAACCATTTTGAGTGGTTTGATAGTTCTACTCACACTGACGGCAGGGTCCACCGATTCCCCTTTCTTGGCTTTGCCAGCCATGAACCTGACACCCGAGGGGAACCTACGAACCAGTTTGGCTCACACTTTCTCAGGGATGTTACTGGCAAGATTATGCTCATCACGTTCTGGCAGAAATATCAGATATACTCTCGATTGCAAGTAATAGAAAACGCAAAGCAAAATGGTTTGAATGGTAAGAAAATTTGTGGTCTTTTGACAATAATATTGGTTAACTAAGCCCTGAAAATGCTGTCAAAGACCAAGTTCTTTCCCCTCTGCTCTGCTGTCCTTAGCACTGCTTCAGCATAAGGTCACTTCCTGGTTCTTAGATGGCTGCCATTAGCCACAAGCACTACATTTGCTCTTGTTCACATCCAATTCCTGCTTAGGTTCTGTTGGCTAAAATGGGCTTAGTTCCGCCCATGCCTAGCAAAAGCGGTGGGGCTGGCATGATTATTTTGAGTTTATAATCTAGGGTGGAGCGAACTGAGGGAAATGAAGCACGATGTACCTTCCAGGCTGTCTCCTAGTTCACAGGGACACACTTTGAACAAGCCTATGCCAGTCTCACCTCCCAGTGCTTCACTCGCTGAGCCTCTCCAAGTTCTGCACACTCCCCTTCCTCTTGCCCCACCATAACGCCTGTCCCAGGACCAGGATGGCCGGGGTTCATCAGGACAGCCAATCGGAGAGAACTTTGTCCTCCTTGGTGCAGACCTGGAGGCCGTCTTACCTGCTTCCGTGCGCTCCAGTCCTTGTGATGTGGACACGTACCTGTGACACTGCTATCGAGCTAGGCTCTCCTTTCCACCTGTGCCGCGAGTCCCAGTAAGTGCTCTCTCTTGACCAAGGTTAATATTTCAGGCACATTCTAAAATTATATATATCTTACTTGTTAATCAGGAGAAAGGGAAAAACCCCACATTTTAATGAAAGTAAATGAAGGTTCTCACCTTGTTTAATATGTAAGGAAATATCGGGCAACTGAAGCTCTGACAGGACCGACGCTGGGGAAGAAAGGGGAGGCAGCTGACTTCACACGGGGACTGCTGGGGCTGCCTCCCGCTGCAGCTCACAAAGAACATTAGGGTTATACCGTTTGATTTTCTAAGGTGCTAGGTAAGGGCCTTGCAAATTCTCTCCCTTTTTCACACTGTTCCTCTGGTACTGTCCTCTGAGGGAGGAGAGCACGGTACACGGGGCATTGGAAAAAAATGATCTGGATTTGAATCCATATGCCAATTTTCAGGTATATGATCTGTAGAAACTTGCATTCAACTTCTCTAAGCCTCAGTTTCTCCATACATAAATTGAGGAGAAAAATATCTACCTCATACAGGTGCTGTATTAAAAACACAAACATGAAGCAGCTTAATACAATGCCTAACACATAATAGGCTATCAATACAAGTTACCATCTATCCTACTAAATATGCTCAGAGTAAACATTTTTAAAGTAAGTCATGTGTTACATAGCATCATTGTGGTCAACAGTGGGCTTCATATACAACTGTGGTTTCACAAGATCATATTGTGTAGTGACATCGCCATCTCAGTTGGTGTAAGTACATGCTGTGATGTCCACATAATGACAGTATCACCTAAAGACACGTTTCTCAGTGTGCCCTGTGCTTAAGGGATGCACAACTGTACTCCTTTCACCTTATGTCTTCCAGGGATACTCCATCTTTTCTTAATAATCAAACTCCTTTTCCTTTTCCCCACCTCCAGTACATGAAAACTCATTCCTCACTCACACTCAGCTGGAAACACAAAAGTTTTACAAAACTATGTTTTCTATGCTCCCTTGTAGTATATGCTGGTATTTTCTATTTCAAGTATTCAATTTTTAAAAAGCTTAGATATTTGTGACTTACCATAGTGATTTCATAACTGACCACTAGGATCATGAGCTATAGTTTGGGAAAACATTTTTCTACCTGGCTTCTAAAATGAGCTTTCTAAAATACAATTATTTGCATCAAAGTGCCTCCCACTATGCCAAGGATAAAGTTCAAACTCTATCTTGACTCCTAAGACCTTCCAAAACCTGGTCCTTTGATCACTGTAGCTTATTAATCTCTATTCTCACTGGTTCGTTTTCATCTCATGAGCCATCCTCATGGACTCAGCATGTGTCTCTGGGCTTTTGTAAGTTGTGTTACCCTACTAAGCTTGTCTTCCACACAGCTGCTTCTCTTGGCTAAATCCCACATATTCGACCGTCTTATCTTAGGCTTTCTCTTGTCCTGGGCGCTTTCCCCTGTGCGTAGACTGTGCTCAGGCCCTCTGAACCCTTCCTTAGAACCCTGGACTTCCTCAATGGCAGTGTTTATCACTGTATACTGCAACAACAGTGCTGTTTAAGAGCAGATTTTGTTCCCTATGATACACCTAATAGGCTTTCAGCCAATACTTGTCAAATTAGTAAGTGAAACTTTTCCAATGGCTTCCCATCTCAGGTCTACTGAGTGATATACTTACATATTTGGGTTTTCCTTCCTTCCTTCCTTCCTCCCTTCCTTTTTTCTTTTTCTTTTTTCTAATACTAGGATTGAACCTAAGGCCTTTGTACTGAGCTATCTCCCCAGTTCTTTCTTTATCTTTTGAGACAGGATCTCACTAAATTGCTAAATTGCCCAGGCTAGGCTAGAACTAGAAAGCCTCCTGCCTCAGCCTACCAGAGGGCTAGGATTACTGTGTGCGCCACCACACTGCCTTCAGATATCTGAGTTCTTTAACATCACTGTAATGTGTTACAATATTATTGAAGAAGGACAGATTTGGAACTGAACTGTCTATATACACACATGTTGCTGACTCAGTTTCTACGGATTAGCAATGTGTGAGGCAGTTCCAACAGTAGGTTCCAGATTCACTTGATCTCACGAAGGAGGACATAACACAGCATCTCCAGGTATCATTTCCTTATCTGACTTCCAACGCTCGAGCTAACATTTACCCTTGTGTGCCCTCAGTCACCCCAAATTCAATTTCTATAATCGATGGGAACAATTGCAAGCTCTTAGGACTCTTGTGAGAAGCTAGTAAGTAATTTTAAAATGACCTATAGATTGTTTTTTAACTCTTATTTCTGCATACACACACATATGTCTAGTATCAGGCTATGCCAACACCCCAAGTTCTACTGGTTGAGGAGCACAGAGAGGGTGAAGAACACGGGGCGGGCACTGACGATGCAGGAGGAACAAACTGTAAATTCTTGGAATTTAGATCCATAACATGGCCTGTGATGTCATGGCCTTTTATTCACAGTTTCTTCCTCAGAACTACCTTGTTCCTTTAAAAGAAAACTAAAATCTCACTGTAACTTAATCTGCAGTATCAGTTTTACAGAGTTTTATGAACTTCTTATGGGGCAGAGGTGGCCTCATAATTGAGTTAGCATTATCAGATTGGTATCTGGTGGTTTCCTCTGGTGAGGAGGAATATTCAGCCCAAATTAAAGTGCAAACAGGTCATTCCTGAGATGCGTGTCAGCTAGACCTCTGACACTCTTTGGTTGTTTACGCATAGGGCTCTGAGAATTTACTGCAAATTCCAGGTAGAGTACCATACATTCCTGTGTTCCTAGCTTTCAGTTATGTCTACCAATTGGTACAGCAGAATTTCTTCCTCTGAATGTTAATAAGAGACCACACCATGCCAATAAACCACACTGCAAGCATTTTGGGTTTGTCATGATACTGTGCTAATGTAGAAATAAAAAGTCAAGATGATTACCCTCAAATCAGACTCCATATGTATGCACAGATTTTTTTCAGGCTTACCTTGGTTACTTTACAGCCTAATTTGAAAGCAGCAAAAGTTCATTAAGGAATACCGAATCAGCACGATAATGTAAATTGATAATAATTAGTGTAAAGCCTTGTAAATGTTTTATGAAAGGGTGTAAACATTTTATTTACCTTCACTCAATTTATCCATTTGGGATACAAAATATAACCTATCATCTGCCAGGCACTTGCCCCATTGTAAGGGATACAATAGAGAAAAAGATAAATTCTGCCTCAAAGAGGTGATGTCTCTGCAGGTAGCAGAGGCTGAAAAGAACAAGTAATTAAAGCAGCATTCCAGACATGGTATATGCTATGAAGAACACAGTACGAATGACAGAAAAGTACCCAAAGTGGGGATCATTCATGGGATGCTGAAAGTATGGGTTCCCGAGCCCTAATGTCCATGTACAAATCCGGGCTGCACACATAAAGAGGCATACGAGGCTGGGCGCACTACTTGCCCTCTCTGTGCCTCAGTTTTCTGTGGAATGAAGTTCACAGTGGTATTTTCTTCATGTGGTTGTTGGATGAAATAAGTCAATGGGTGTACAGCAGTTTGAACAACACTTGGCAAGTACTATTTCTTTGCTATTTTCCTCTGAACAATTCACGTTGATCTAAGGACTAGATATTAGGAAGGAGCTCAAAAGAAGAATATAGAAAACTTAATGCCATACCAGAAAAAGGACAACTACAGTAAGATACCACAATCTTCTTTATATTTGTATGGTGAACATTAACGAAAATGCATGAAGCTGAACTACAAGCACGACAGTAACGACCTGTCTCCACACTCCTCAGAGCTCTCGCTGCTCACGTCCTCGCTGCTTTCTTCTTCGTGTTCGACGCTGCTGCCTTCTTCACTGTCTTCCTCGTCTTCCTCGAGATTCTGAGCTTCCTCTGCCACAGAAAGGAAGAGAAATGCTTAAAATGTTTCTTAGTATTTCCACTCTTCAAAAATATCATAATTCTGCTTGTCCACCCCTCTACCAAGAAATGTGTATTTTTGGAACATAAGAATTGAGCTGAAATTTGCTAACCTTTTGTAGGGTCAAAGTAGTAGAATAAGGAAGAAACATATTCTTACAGGCATGATGACATTTGTGGGTTTAAACTTAATTTAAAACACAGGTCTATAAAAATCATTTTTACTACTTTTAATGAAATTCTTAAATGGAATGAGAAAAATTGAGACTTAGGGTAATTCTGAGGCTTCCCTTGAAATTAAGGAATAACACCTTGAACCTATGGGGTGATTAGCACGTTCTGCTTTGCGGCACCTGACAAATGGTACCCAGGGAGTGCGCTTGGCCCAGGCAGCTGCATCCCATAGTCAGAAGATGGTCACCTTTCCATCTGCAGAGCAGGAGCTGGTCTCACTAAACCATTCAAGACAGCCATTTAGCTGTTTCTTAACCACGTCCTAAAGACACATTTTGACAATTTCCTGGGATAATGGGCTTTTAAAGACCAACTGCTCATAGTATGAGAAAAAAAGGAATTTTAACTTTTAAAATTACCCTTCAGCAACATTTCTTCAATAAGTGAGAAAAACTTCTTGGCCTCAGGATTTTCTGGTTCATAGATGAGGACTGAAAATGGATAAAAGGATGTGTCGTTAATGCTCAAAGTGTTTCAGCAAACAGCTTCCTCAGAATGAGACTGAAACTGTCGATCAGAGCCGGTGAAAATGCACAAAGCAATAAATACCAATAATTACACCACAAACAGAGAAAATGCTCCGCTTATATTTGATGCTTTGAAAGAGAACTGATCTTCATTATATTTTCTACCTCCCACCTATAGACTGCTATCTATCTCCGTCCCCTAGATATGGATTCCTGCACAGGCCAGTAACCAAAGTGTTTCATAAATATAACCACCCTACACAGAGGGAAAGATCCTGCAAATGCAGACCTTGGGAATGAGGAGAATGGTGCCTAGGGGTTTTCTAAGCACATCTCTCCTAACATTCCCTCTCAGGTGTCTTCTGATGGCTCATCTCTGCACCAGTGTCTACAGGACATCTTCACTCGAGGTGTGCTGTAGCTCAAAGGATCAGAGTTAGGGAACACTGATACTCTTTCTCTTCATCCCGATTTTTGTCCTAGTCTATACCCCAGCCACTGCCTGCTTAAAAGTGTTCTTCCCTCTTTACTGTATCATCGTTTTTAGCACTATTTGTTCCTTTTTGTGGATCCTTTATGTGACTATGTCATCTTTCCTTTGGATCACACTAGCAGACTGTTCCAGGCTTGTTGCTATGTTACCAATGTTCTGGAAGCTGGAGTTTCAGTTTGATTTCAGAGCTTCCTAGACTAATTTAATTTTTCGGATTTATCTCCATAGTTCCCTCTCTACCTTTTTCCTATATGTCTAGAGGTGTACTTACAACTCTGCATCCATTTATTTTGACTCCTGCACAATATCATGGTGGCCCCCAGGGGGCACTGAAACATCAAGTGTGCTATTCATCTTGCTGAAAGTAAGAGACAACTGTGGATGGTTCAAGGCTCCACTGACTGGAGGACTCTACCCCTGGCTTTCATCCTGATGCAACACACCGGTGACTTTATTTTCTAATCCACTAACATAACCAACAATTTATCATCCGACTGGTTTAATGTCACTGTGTGCCTGCTCAGAGGCTGCTTTTAAGGATCATAGGTATTTATGCACTGTTACACGTAAGTTTTCTAATAAAAGTAGCTTTTCATAATTTTAATTTGAACTAAAATATGCTTATACTTAGTATAAATCTTTCTCTGTTGTTAGGCGCCTAGTGTAGAATTTCTCCAACCAGCTTCTTGGGATACTAATTTCTTAATATGTATTTGGGATACTACGTTAAATGAAGTTAATTAGGAAAAACTTACACTAAAGAATAATCATAAGATTTTACAAAATCCTTTGTATGTTTAAAACTATTATGAATCTTACAGGGTGAGTTATGTGGTTTTCTAAATTTATTTGACATTGGAAATTATTTTGGTGGAGCACTTATTAAGAAATCCTTAACTAACATTCTTTGGGACATAGTTTTAAAATTTTCGTGATGTAAATTACTCAGCCCAGTGCTTGTCATATGGTAAGTGCTAATTAAATGTTGGTAATTATTAGATTTTGGGGGATGGTTCTTGGACTAGAGAATGGTTTGGTCCCTTTCCAAGGATTCAGTGGGGGCTTTCTGCTGACTGAAGGGTGGGGCGGGGAAGCAGGGCATTCTGATGCCTATGGGGATCTATGATTCTCAAACTGGGGCCATTTTAGGGCAAAAAGTGCTTGTTTTATTAACTGTGGCTCTCCCAGTAGAGTGCCTGCCATAAGGGGAAGCCCCCAAAACACCAGAAAGTGGAACAGATGAATATGGAGACAAGTGAGTAGGAAGCAGAGTTTTTATCCCTAGACAAAATACATCATATGCAAATAGGAAAGGGTGAGTTTGCTCAAAACAAAATAAGAGGGGTTGGGGATTAGGCTCAGTAGTAGAGCGCTTGCCTAGCAAGCGCAAGGCTCTGCATTTGATCCCTAGCACTCAAAAATCAAAAACAAAAAAATGAAATAGGAACACTTTTCTGAAGATACATCTGTATTTGCATTATATCTATAATGAAGTGAACAATTTTGGTTTTCAAGTCATTTTTTTTTTTAACATTTACATGGTTAGAATTGATGACTTGGGCCTCTCAACCCCTCTGTGTGTTTCCCTGTGAGCAGAAGTGTGGTGCCCTGAGGAGACTGAGCTGCAAGCTTCTGGCTCACAGGTGAGGCAAGCAGGAAACAGGAAGATGGATTGGCACAGAAATCCCACAGTCATTCATGAGATGAATGGAAAAAAGTGCTGGGACTCTTACCTTTCAGTCCCATTTAAAAGCCATTTTCCCAGGCTGCCCCACTGCTTGGCAGGAAACAGCACAGAGCAGAGATATAAGTTCTGCATAAGACTGCAGGAAAATGGCTGAGAAAAGATTGAGACTACATGAAAACTGTGTGTGGAAGGCAGATAAAACTCAAACCTATGCCAGCAGATGAAATTTCTTGGGGGAACCCAATACGTATTTTTAAAAAGGCAGGCAAAGAGAAAAGAAGCCTGGCCGCCAGGTGGGATGCTCTTACAGCCAAATGAAGATGTAAACGACTCTACTATAATTGGACCACAACTAACTGCTCCAAGAACCAGAGACTTTATGCAGGAAAATGAATATGTACAGCACTTCTGAAGCATAAGGATGGATTACTTTATATAAATAAATTACCTTAGACACAGAGAAAAGAAATGTACTAGTTAATCGCAGGAGGCATTGTTAGTCTGATTAATCCATGAAGGTATGCATATTCTAAGTCTCTGCCACCTTTACCGGAGAAATAAGCTTATGAGTCAAATGAGGAAATACAGAATCACAGGCTTTTAAGTTAGATCTGGCATATAATCCTGCCTTTTAGTAGTATTATGACTTCATATGAATTAGTTCTCCTTGCTTAGCCTCAATTTCTTCCTCACTAAAGTGAAGTTAATGACGTCTGCCTCACAGAAGTTTTTTGGGGGGTTAGTGTGGGTTGAACTTTATACCTTTACACTGAGTTACACCCCCAGTCTGGGTTTTTTTTATTTATTTATTTATTTTTATTTTGAGACAAGGTATTGCTAAATCACAAGTTGCCCAGGGTGGGCTTAAGCTGATAATCCTCCTGGCTCAGCCTCCCAGACTTCTAGGATAATAAGTGTGTACCACCATGCCTGGCTTTAGAATTGTTTTACAAATTAAATACTATACTGATGAATGTTTCCATAGTCGGTGCTTAATACATACCTATAAAAATGCATACATATGGTAATATATAATCCATATTTCTAGACATTAGTAGTTATACATTTATACAGAGATAGATGGAGGAAGTGTCATGTGGAGGAGCTAGAAGACGGTAAAATGGACAAGAATATCTAGAGCATAAACATTTATATATAAACATTTGAGGTTCCTGCTAGACAAGAAAAATTCATTTTGTAAATACAGGGAGGTTCTAATACAGGGAGGGATTTGGGGCACCCCTCAAACTCGTGTTTTTATGAGCCACTGCTGCTAAAACACAAGCGCTATTTCTCCCTAAGAACTCTCCGTTCTTCCCTAACCTTGCTTGGTTCGCACCCTGGGCCAGGAACCTGCCTCAGAGTGGGACACGTCGTCTCCACTCCACACCGGCTCTGAGCCTTGCCGCCCTCATTCCGGTCTGTCCCCTTTCTGTCCTGGGAGCAATGGGACCCCTGGCTCTTGGTGTCTGTCTGAGGGCCTGCATGGCTCCTTTTCCCGTAATCTAACCCTTAGTGTTAGTGGCACCACTACCTGACACTGACTGAAAAGAGCGACCGGTGTACACAGGTGGGTCAACAGAGGTAGGAGCCGAACTATGTTTAAAGTCGGCTCCCCAAGAGGGTTTAGAATGTGTGCCTTGCTTCCTGTCTCCTCTCCAGCTTCCAGCACAAGGTCCAGGACAGAGTAGGTGCTCAATATGTATATGTTGGAAGGAGAAAAGGAAAGACAGCACAGAGGGAGGGAGGGACAGGAGGGAGCAAGGACAGTTTTAAAGGGATATAACCCCATGCAGACAGATCAGTTTGAAGTTTTAATCCCTGCTGACCTACACTCACTGTATGTTCACTGGCTCCAGTCAGGCCATAAGCATTTTATTGAGCACCTGCTGCTTATGCAGGATACTGCAGGACTAAGGGCCCAAACTGACTGACAGATGTGGTGGTATTTTGCTAGTGTCAGCCAGAAGTTTTCTAAAATGAGTGATGGGTATAGAGAAATGAAATCTATAAAAACGTTTCCAAAATTAAGGTTCCATAAGAAATGAAAAGTGAGCAGAGCAGGGCCAGCCACTTCCAGTTAGCCAGCAGAGAGGGGCAGGTGCGGGAGGGACTGGCTTGGGCTGCTGTCACTGTCTCACTGTTGCTGTGACTGTGTCGCTGTGACTGCCGCTTCCTTCTACAGAGGAGGACTGGACATTATTCTCTCTGCGAATTCCTTTTGGAAATTCTGTGCTTGTGGGCTACCAAAAATAGTTTTGACTAAAATACTTTATTTGATGGTTTAAAATGTCAAAAATGATTGGAAGGATTAAGCAAGGCAAAATATTTACTTCAGATGTAAAGTAGGTAAAATGTGTTCAAGAAACACATTTTAGAAGTCAGCCAGAGAATTAAGTACTCTATCCAGGGTGCATACAGTCTCACAATACCTGTGCTGGATTTCCTTCAAGGACTTCACCAGAGATTTTAGTTCAACACTACTTACGACTTTTAAGTCATGCTGTCCATAAGGTTTAATTGGAGACTCGTCATTTCCTCTTTTAAAATAACTATAAGGAATATATTAGAGGAAAAGATGGGTGGAATATTGAAAAGATGGTAGCTGTCAATAGAGAGATGGAATCTTTCCAAATCATTAAATGGACATTCTAAACTTGAAAAATACAATCTATGACTTTACAAACTCACTGAGTTTTTTGTTTTTTGGGTTTTTTTGTTTTTTTTTTTCACTGAGAGTTTGTAACAGAGAAATGGATACAGCAGGAGATAGGATAAATTAAACAGGTCAATAGAAAATATTTAAGCAGACACACAGAAATACACAGTAATTTAAAAAGACAGAGCTAAAAAATATATGTAGGATACCATGAGGAAAAAAGACTAATTTATGTGAACTTGGAGGCCCAGAAAGAGCAGGGTGGCGGGGAGAGGAAAGGAGAGGAAAAGAAAGGAGAGGAGGGGAGAGAAGAGAGGAGGAGAGGGGAGATGGGAGGGGAGGGGAGGAGAGGGGAGATGGGAGGGGAGGGGAGGAGAGGGGGAGAGAAAAAGGGAGGGAGGGATGGAGGGGAGAGAGGGAGAGAGAAAGAGAGAGAGAGATTATTGGAAAAGGTAGTAATAGACAAAAAATTTTCAAACCTGATGAAAACACCAACCCACAGATTTAAGAAGCTCAGCAAACCTCCCCAACAGTTTAAAGACAATGAAAATCCAACTATTTTTGATTTATCCAACTATTTTTAATCAATCAAACTACCAAAAATGAAGGCTACAAAGAAAGATAAGGCACTCTTCCCCACTCAAAAGCTTCCCTAAAGTGAGAAAGTCCCACGCAGTCTCCACAGCCCATGACCGCGACCTCTGGGACCTCCCAGCACACATCTGTGCGCTCCCAGCTCCAGCCACCTTGCTGCGCACTCGCATGTCAGCGCACCTGCTGTGCGTTCCGCGTGATACACTTTTCCTCTGCCGTCCACCAGCCAGCTTCCGCCACTTCCTCAAGTCACCCAGTGAGGACCTGACAACTACAGAAAACTGCTTTGCCTTTCCCAGTATCTTCTATTCTCTTTTCCCTGCTTTTATTTTTCTCCTGAGCACCTACCACTTATAACACACCACTTACTATTTTTTTTCTGTCTGACACTAGACATACGTGTGGGATGTTTGCCTTGTTGACTGCTGCTCTTCGTGTGTCTACAACAGTGCCTGGTACCTGGAGTTCTCAGGCCTTCACGGAGTAAATACATGAGTGTTAAATTAGACCCAAATTTACTGAGTCGTTCCCAAGAGGGTAAGTGTTTCAGCTTATTTTCCAATGCTGGTAACTAGTCTATGTTAATCTACATTGATTTATTTCACTAAAAAGCAGTCTAGACATCTAAATTAGTCCTTATATTAATCTACTGTCAAGGAGTCACTGAGACCATAGATGGGAATTCACTAGACTTAGGATAATCAAACCACCTCACATATAATTCAATATATTTTCAGAAACAAAGTAAAGATTGGAAAATGTGAAAATATTTTGTACTTACTCATCTGACATAATTTTTTTGCTAGGTGGTAGTCTCGACTCATTTCTGCCCTTAGGAACTAGAAAACATAAAATATTTCAGGTATTTTCAGAGAGAATTTAAATGTCAATTATAGACTTTCTAGAAAATATTCCATTAATGATTCGTTGTTCAGTATGATTTAAAAAAAGTAGATGTTTTTTTAAAAAATTTATTACAGTAAAAGACACATTGTCATTAATCCCCTTCAAAATACTCTCCATCCCCTTTGCTTCAAACATGCTTATTCCATTGTTCTTGCCACTTTCTGAAGCGGTTCTGAAGTCCTCTTCTGTCTCTTTGGTTGCACTGTCGTGGCTACCTTGATATCCTGAATCAATTCAAAACATCTACCTTTCATGATCATGAGCATTTTCACTTTGGAGAAGAGCCCAAAATCACATGGTAACAGATCCCGCGACTAAGGTGCACGAGGACACACTATGACGTTTTTATGAGCCTGCCTTTCCATTGGATGGCACTCAGCAGCAGCATTTACTGTTTTTATCACAACTTGTAAAGACACTCATGAAAGAAGACTTCCAGAACCACGCCGGAAAGTGCCAAGAACGATGGGAGGGAAGTGTTTCGAGGGGGATTAATGGCAAAGTGTCTCTTACTGTAATACATTTTTTGTTATTTAAGGACACATTAGTTTTTGATCAGCCCTTGTATTTTGCTTTACATTTAAACGTGTTTTTCCAAGAGTGAGTCTATAATCAATCAACAAGTCGATCGAGGATCTTTCAGGGCCTGTGATGGCAATGCATTTGGAATAGTACAACGCCCCCGCCTTGCTGCAGACTGCTGGGCAGTCTGACAATGTGTTGGCTGATTCGCTGGCACAGGCAGTGATAACATCGATACTTAACATTCCTCTGGTTTATATTCAGGTTTCATCTGTGAATGTAGTCCATAATAACATAACAATATTTAGTTGAAAAAATAATTGTACATTCAATATTTTTCAGTATTGTTTCTATATCCAGTTTTTAAAAAATCCACTTTTGCTTATACTTTTTATTGTATTTTTCTTGTTACCAAGTCATATTTTGTTTTGTTTTTTGTTTTTCGTTTTTGTTTTTTTGATGCTGGGGATGGAACTCAGGGCCTTGTGCTTGGCGAGGTAAGCACCCTACCACTGAGCTACATCCCCAGCCCCATATATATTTTTAATATAGGAAATAAAAAGGCTAAATAAACACATTCTGTCCCCAATTAAAAGCACCCATATTTCTACCATCTAGAGATGTTTAACATCTTTATGTAATCTTTCGTTTTTCCTATACATGAACACACATACATATTTACAAAAATTAGAATTATTCATTAATTTTTAAGTAAATAAGCCACACGTTCTGATCACTTACTCTCCATAGCCTTAAATATCCTTTTATTTGGGGGAAGGGAGCTAGGGATTGAAGCAAGGGCCTCACACATGCTAAGCATGCATGGACTGTATCACTGAGCTCACATCCCCAGCCCAGCATTAAATGTTCTTTATAATTTTTACTTAGGCTACAATTTACTTAACACATTATGAGCTATTTAGACTGATTTTAAGAAAACAAAAAGGCCTATACTTTGATGGTTGTTCTTGTTTGTGTTTGGCATATTCTGAACCACATGTAGGTACCAGTTTTATTCTGCAAAAGACAGGGGCATTGAGCAGTATAAAGACATTTCTCACACATTTCAACATGTGTGATAAATACCCAGGTACCATTTTAAGAAGTAATTCTCTACCACTTCTCTCAGTTTGTCTCTTAAGTTTTTAAAACAGTATTTTTTCTAATGTAAATTGAAGTCTTCTAGAGAGTTTTCTATAAACCTTAATTTCATAAAGGTTCTTATTTATGTAAATATTAAAATGCTATGTTGATGCATGCAATAAAATTCTTACATTTAAAAAATTTTGTTTTATATAAGCTTAACCATTTTAATTTTCATTCCTATTTGTGGTTTTATTCCATTTTAATTATGGTATCTAATCACTGACCTGTGCATTTTTTTCCAAGTGTCTAGCTCTTGATATACTAACTTGGCTTTGAATTATTAACTTGTTTCTTCAATTCTTTTTCTTGTTGTATTTATGTTTATTATTTTACAGTTTCTGGCACTAATATTTAGTGTACTTATATTCATTTTTTCTTGAGTCATCATCATAATTATCATCATCATTGAAGCACTTAAAACTTTAAGCTCCTTTAAAATTTTTTAATATTTAGTGTTGTGGTTACCACTGTTTTTCAAATAGTTTAGTTTTGATTTTTCTTTTTAATTCGAATGTCATGTAGAAGAGTGTCTTTTCTTTTTAAGTGGTTTCATTTGTTATTGTATTTTTCTATTAATGTCTAATTTTATTGGTCATGGTCAGAGAATGTGATCAGTAGAATACGCAGCTAGTGTTCACAGTTTTTAAATCTTTCCTACCAGGTGAATGTCTATACTTTTGTCTTCAAGTTGCTAAGATTTTGTTCAGGTCTTTCTCTAAAAATCTTTCTCCCTTTTCCTCCCGTTTCTTTTCTCAGTCACTTAAATCTCCCTCTTCCCAGAGAACTTCACAAACAATTTTACTA